>JADRCD010231518.1:0-36992 GCA_019843815.1 Montemys delectorum | reverse complement strand
GGCCTTCTCTCCAGGCCCATCTCCTGTACTTCTGTTTCAAGTGTCTATTCTTTATTAAACTTTTACATTAATTCTAGACTGGTAAATTCTTATACTCCCAAGCCTTGGACTAGTTCCTACTAGAACCATATGTTTGATTATCTTCTTGGATGAAGTAAGAAATGTGGAGATGTCTTGCCACAGGAATCTTAGAGCCTCTGGCATTTACTAAGTGAGAAGTGTGACAGGAATATCTTTCTATATCCCTAAACCCTTTAACAAGGTCTCCCCAAGAGGCCCAATGGGGACTTCAAATTCAAATTCACTGTGTAGCTGCAGGCTAGTCTTCATCTCAAAAGCAATCTACCTGCCTCAGCCTCCTGAGTACTGGGAGTGCAACGGCGCACCACTTCAGTTCAAAAGCCTAATTCAACCCTACCAGAGTTGGTGTCAGTGACAGCTCCAAGAAGCCTCCCGGAAGCCAGTCTCAGGCTGACTGCCTGGGAAGCGGACCTTGTGATTTGAGAATCAGAGCTTTTAGCCCAACTCTGATCTCCAGGAAGGGGAGAGGGCGTGGGGATTGATTTACTCACCAACAGCCAATCATGCTTATGTAATGATGACTTTATAAAAGCTCCACACCTGGGGTTCAAGGTTCAGAGGGCTTCCAGATTGATGAACATTTGTGTGCCAGGAACATGTCCAAAGGTGGCATGCAAGATTCCGTTCACCTTACGCCTCGCTCTGTTTATTTCTTGCATTTTTTTGTAGCTGTTTCATAGGAGGCAGGTAGAGGAGTCTCCCTGTTTCTCTTCACCTCTCATTATGTCACTATCTAGGCCAGGCTGCCCCTGAACTCCGAATCCTCCTGCCTCAGAATCCCCAAGTTCTGGGATTACAAGTGCCCACTACCATAATGGGTTCTGAGCTGTATCCTTTAGAAGAAACTGGCAGACAATCATAAAGAATTTTCCCCAGTTCTATGAGTCATCACTGAGCAGGAGGAGGGAATTCTCTGATTAACAGCTCATTAGCTAGGCGTGCAAATCACAGGCGGCATTAATTCTGGGTGCCTGGTGTCAATACTATAGGATAGAGTATCCTGAGAGTGGGGGGAATTGCTTGATATGAGAGGGCTCACACATTTGTTGACATAAGTAATGTGCATACAGGTTATTTTTTTCTTTTAAACTTTTGGGGGCATGGGGGTTGATACAGAGTTTTATGTAGCTTAGGCTGGCAACAAACTACATGCGTTGCCAAGGATTGTCATGTGATTTATTTTGTGTGCCTGGCTCGTTAAAGGATCCTCAGTTGCTATTCAAATGCCCTTCAGGAATGCTTAATCCTTAGGACCGTTTGACTCAATGTCTTGAAGTGTCTGTTGCCTCTTGAACTTCTGGAAAGAGTAGGGTCCAGCTGGCAGAAGAGAATAGGATTGGAGGAGGATGAAAAGAGGGCTAGAAAAGATGGTTCAGGAAAGAAAGAAGACTGGACGGGGCCAGAGAGGAGAAGATGGATCCAAAAAGAGATGGAGCAGGGTGAAAATAGGAGACCATTGAGGCAGAGAAGATATTGTTACAAGACAGTAAGGAGAAGAACCCACAAAGTAGTGGGAAAAAAATAAGAAAATCTACAAAGGATGACCTTGAACTCCCGATCTTCCTGCTTCCACCTCCCAAGTAATAAGATTACAGGCATACCCAACCTTGATCCCTGCCTGTTTATTTTCTTCTGCTTATCTTCTCTGCTAAGCCATTTATGATAGCTTCTCCCTAGCACACAGAGGTTTCCAGGTTTTGTCCCACATGATGAAACGCTCGAGAAAAGTCTCTCTGTGATTAGTATTCAAGAATCATTTCTTTCTCGAAAAAAAAAAAACCAAAAACAAAAACAAAACAAAAAAACAAAAAAAAGAATCATTTCTTGATTCTTGGTAGGGCCCCAAGGAGAGCCCATCAAAAGCTCAGGGCCTGAAGAGAGTGTTCCAGGCAGGCAGAGAGAAGCAACTCAGCTCCAAGCACAAGGAACGAGCAGACAGAGGAGAAGCCAGCCCCTTAAAGCAGACAGGCTTCATTGAGAATTATTGATGATTTAGCCAAAGGTGGCCAGGTCTCTCTTTTTGGTCAGAATTATCTTTCTCAAATCAATGCTATCATGCCTCTTATTAAGAATGTATATAAGGGATGGAAAGATGTCTCCACAGTTGGGAGCACTGACTGCTCTGCCAGAGGTCCTGAGTTCAATTCCCAGCAACCACATGGTGGCTCACAACCATCTGAAATGGGATCCGATGCCCTCTTCTGGTGTGTCTGAAGAGAGAGCGACAGTGAGACATATACAAAATAAATAAGTCTTTTTAAAAAATGTATATGCCAGGCAGTGGTGGCACACGCCTTTAATCCCAGCACTTAGGAGGCAGAGGCAGATGGATTTCTGAGTTCGAGGACAGCCTGGTCTACAGAGTGAGTTCCAGGACAGCCAGGGCTACACAGAGAAACCCTGTCTTGAAAAACCAAAATAAAAAAGTTAAAATTAAAATTTTAAAAATGTATATGACTGTGAGAGGGCTAGAGGTTGCTACGATTGGGATGTAAAGTGAATACATAAAGTAATGTGGGGGAAAAGAATATATACGAAGAGTTTGGGGCTTCAACAGACTCCAGATCAGAATGGCTAAATGGTTCAGCAGATCCCCCAAGTGGTCGTCCACTGGAGACGGGCTGTCGACAGAGAAATCACGTCCTCCCTTGCTTTAGTGTTGTAAGGGCAGAACAAAGTAGAGTGCATCTCATCCATGGACCACAGGAACAGGGGTTACTCCTTACATTGATTTTAAAAGATTTGGAGTGTGTGTATGTGTACATGTATGCTTGTGGGGGGTGGGGAATGCATGTGCGTGTGCATGTTTGAGTGACCACAAAGGCTAGAGGAGAGCATTGGATCCCTTGGAGCTGGACTTACCCCTGAACTGGGTACTAGGAATCTAACTCATGTCCTCTGGAAGAGCAGCAAGCACTTTTACAGTGTACCTGTTTCTCTACCCCAGGGAAGACTCTTATTTCATTAGGACATACTGGACACATTCCAGGTATAGCAATAAGCTTTTTTTTTTTTTTTTTTTTTTTTTTTTGCCTGTGAGGCTAAGATAAAAGGCTAGCATCACTATTATACTGCACTCCTATCAGATTCCAAACATAACAATGAAACTTCCTCCTTTTCTCAGGCACCAGGAAGAAGGATTTCCTTTAGCAGAGGGCCCGCCTGTAAATCACCGCCTGTATTCAAGCCTATTAATACCCCACTCCTTGCTAGGCATGAACGTACTCTGGAGCATAGCCTGCCTTCAGAGTTACTGTCGCTTGTCTCTTACTTGTGGGTGGTGAATGGTTTTGATTTCTATATTCTTAGACTGAATAAAGGAAGGGAGTTAGACATGTGGTAGACTCCTATAATCTCAGCCCTCGGGGGAGAATCTTGAGTTTCAGGATGCTGCATGGTAAGATCCTGTCTTAAAAAAAAAAAAAAAAAAAAAAAAAAAAAAAAAGGAGACTATAGCGACCATCAGTAGAATAAGAGTTTACAGAGCTGGGAAAAGAAAGAATGGGAATTGTTGGAAAGATAACATTTGGGGGCTGGCGAGATGGTCCTCTTGCAGAGGATCTGAATTTAGTCCCCAGCACCCACTTTTAATCACTTGTAACTCCAGTTCCAGGGATCCAGTGCTGTCTTCTGGCCTCTGTGGATACTAAGCATGAGCATGGTGCTTGTGAGTTCAAAGATAGCCTGGGCTATATAACAAGTTTTAGGTTAGCCTGGACTACATAGTAAAATCGTCTATTTTGTTTTGATTTTTAATTGTTTTTCTCAAGACAGGGTTTCTCTGTGTAGGCCTGGCTGTCCTGGAACTCACTCTGTAGACCAGGCTGGCCTCGAACTCAAGAGATCTGCCTGCTTCTACCTCCTGAGTGCTGGGATTAAAGGTGTGGACCACCACGGCTGGAGAGATGGCTCAGGGGTTGAGAACACTGACTGCTCTTCCGAAGGTCCTGAGTTCAAATCCCAGCAACCACATGGTGGCTCACAACCAGATCTGATGCCCTCTTCTGGGGTGTCTGAAGACAGCTACAGTGTACTTACATATGATAAATAAATAAATAAATCTTTAAAAAAAAAAAAAAGGTGTGGACCACCATGCCTGGTTAAGTGTGGTGAAAATGTCTTACCAACCATTCTCCATAGAAAAGTAAAAAGGAACACGGCAAGTATAAATGATTATTTTTTTTTTTGCTCAATTTTCACTCATTCTAATGTGAAGAGACCATTTCTGAGCAACGTTAGCTCACTTGAAAAATATTATTTTTTTCTGATTTCTCATTAAAACGTTCAGTGTGATAGTGGAACTCATCCATGTCCAGAGTCATCGGCTCCATCTCTTAATTTTATAAATGCTAGGAGGGGAGGGGAGAATCTGGGAGGAAGACAAGTAGGAGGGAAATCTAGAATAGGTCATCTGGGGATAAGAAGCAGAGGAGAATAGGTTTGTTTTCAGAGATATGTACCAAGTGTGCTCATAGCTGGCAGGAGAGCAGGGAGATGTCACCCTTGCAGGTGTACCCTGGGGGTGGTGACAGCAGGCAGAGAGACACGGTGTGGGCGGTGCATCAAGGTGAGGGCAAGGGCAGGAGGAGGCAGGCAGGCTTAGCTTCAGCTGGAATGTACTCAGGCTGTACTAGTTTCCTGTGCCGCCATGTAATCCATGCGGTTACTCTACCACCCTCTCTGGGCCAGTTTAGGCTTACATTCCTGTTCAGCCCACGCACACACGCACATACGCCACAAGAAGACGTACCTACACAAACTACTAGTAGAGATTCAATGCCCCCATTTGAGGGCTTTTTTATTGTCATAATTATTAAACATGCTAAAGTCACATACAGTGGCGCTGTTTGCCCTGACTCCACAGTGGGGTGGCTGAGAACTATATGGGGTGTCACTTGGTTCACATGGCTCTGGGGATAACTAGAGATGGGGGCGGGTAAAGAGGTAGGCAGGTTAGCAAAGGCCAGAGAGCCCCTCATGAAGTATTTAGTTAACAACAATAGAGTGAAGCTTCAGACATTTTGACCGTCTCTGTTTTGCTTTCCTTCGTAAACGTTTCTCAGTTTTCATTTCCCCTGCCTGTAGTCCCTGAACCTTCCACCATCTCTGGCTCTTCTGACCTCCGACTGGATGGTGAAGGAAGCTTTTCTTTGCCTCTCTCTACCAGCCCCAGTTTTCTTTTCTTGGGAGGAATCTACTCAGCATGCACTAATATCTTAAGCTGCCTTATTTATTTATTTATATTTATTTTTGCACGGGCAGGTTTTAGGGGGTTTTGTTTTGTTTTGTTTTGAGACAGGGTCTATGTAGCCTTGGCTAACCTGGGACTCACTAACGTCACCCAGGCTGGCTTGAACATTCAAAAGATCCACCTGCCTCTGCCTTCCAAGTTCTGGGACTAAAGGCATGCACCCCCACATGTCGCAAGCTCCTTGTTTAAGGTCTGCCCGGGAGAAAGTGCAGCTGCACGTGGCTGAATCACGGGAGATGGGTGGGGTTGTGCAGATGGAGCTGAAAAATGTTACCTGAAGGATGACTGGTGCAACTGGCAGAGGCCTACACGTGCCCCACTTCGAGGCTCTGCACTCTGAGGGTTTTCCCCTCCTGCCCTTAGCACTAGGCAAAGAAGAGGCGAGACAAACCTCGGAAACCCCTTTATTCTCCTAAACGGACTAATCCACCCTTATTAGCCTAGTGACTTCGCATCCTACGAATCCTTGTGCCTCTACTACTGTGATGGCTTAAGAGAGTCTGAGACAAGAATATAAAAAGGTTAAGCTTGCCTCAGGGAGAGGCTAGAGGGATGAAGGGACAAGAGACACGTGAGAGTCAGAGCTGTGGAGGGGGAGAGAGGAAGTAGAGGGTTAAGGGGAGGCCTGGCCATTCAGGAGCTGGAATCCTTTTTCCTCTTCTGGAATCGCCGGAACTTGCCCTGGATTGCAAGGGCGGCCTTCTCTGTCTCTGGCGCTGTCAGGTCAATGTCGATTTCTTCCTCCTCCTCGGCCTTCTTGATGCTGCCAGGCTTCCCTGTAGACAGTTGGAGACAGACGGATGAGTCAACCCAAGCGATTCCAGCGCTTCCCTCCAGACCTCAAACACAGCCCTCACAGTCCACTTTCAAGTAGACAACTTGAGGTCCCCTCACCCTACCCCACCCACATCTTCTCAGGGACTACAGATGATGGATGATTCTAAAACCTAGGGTGCTAGGCTTGTAATCCGCATAGCAGCCTCAAGAAGTCTTGCTATCCTTAGGTCAAATGACAAATGCCTTCTGTCGGCACTGACTCCCAAATGCTACAGTTCAAATCCCAAAGCATGCTTCCGCCCTTCAGTTTCTAATGGAGAACAGTGGCTTGGATTATCTGAGGAGTTTCTTCTTAATCACTCACTGTTGTGCTAAGCTGGAGAAATGGCTCGGTGGTTAAGAGTACTTGGTGCTCTTGCAGAGGACCCAAGTTACACATCCAGTGGCTCACAACCACCTATAATTCCAGTTAAAAGGGCTCTGAAGCCTGGTGGCCTCTGAGGGCACCTGCAGGCATGTGGTACACATAAATTCACACTATGGGCCAGGCAGTGGTGGTGCACCCCTTTAATCCCAACACTTGGGAGGCAGAGACAAACGGATTTCTGAGTTTGAGGACAGCCTGGTCTACAGAGTGAGTTCCAGGACAGCCAGGGCTACACAGAGAAACCCTGTGTCCAAAAAAAAACCCCAAACCAACAACAACAACAACAAAAAAACCCAAATTCACACTTTTAAATTTAAATTAATTTACTTTTAAAAACTATTATTTTTTTGGCATGTGTGTGTGCCCCATGTGTGAAGGTCAGAGGGCAGTCAACTTGTGAATGTCACTTCTCGCCTTCCATAATGTGGGTCCCCTACATGACTGAGCTGAGGTCATCAGGCTTGGCAAATAAGTCTTTTCCCACTGAGCCATCTCGCTGCCTCCCCGCCTGTTGTCATTTTACATGCATTTCCCAACCATTCCAGACTTTACTTGCTAAAACCAAGAGGAAAATGGTAATATGATTGCTTCTTAGAAAAAAGTAACCAGAGACTAGTGCTACAGTAATAGCTTGTTTTACTTGCCCTCACCCCATCCTTTTACATCCAAGTCAGCATCTTCTAGAGTTACAACTCTTGGATCAGGTTTCTACCTTCCTTAGTTCTACTAACAGCCTAGCCCAACCTCACTCACCTTTTTCCTCAGGGTCAGATGCCTGGTTGGTCGCTGGAGGTGTTTTGGTGTTAAGCTGGGAGAAAAGAATAACAAAGTGAGAGACCATGGAAGTGTGAAGGTGCCACCCCCTCAGATCTTTTATTATGCACGTTCAAGCTTTCCTGCAACCAGGCGAATTTCCCAAGACTTTTGAAGAAGCAAGTCTTTAGGTCAGATGAGAACTCATCAAAGCTTTCAATCAGCCCAGTATGATTCTAACATTCCAGAGACCAAGGCAAGAGGATTGCTATGACTTCCAGACCAACTTGGGCCAGAAAGTGAGCTACGTAATGGAAACTTATTTCAAAAATAATTAACTCAATATTTAGTGATGGTTGAGAAAATTGTGGGGGACAAAACAGATAGAGAAACCCTGCCTTCACAGAGCTCATTCTAGGGATACTCAGACAAATAAGGTGACTGTGATGTGATTTAAAAAAAAAAAAAATGTACCAGAGAAAAAGCAAGGTAGGGAGGGAGAGCTCAGTGCTAGGCACAAACAAAGGAGCAGGCCTTTACATAGTTGTCAGGAAAAGGCTATCTGGTCAACCACAAGGGAAGTGACTTTCCTTTTTTTCTCTTCTTTTCTTTCTTTTCTTTTCTTTTCTTTTCCTTTTTCATTCTCCTCCTCCTCCTCTTCCTCCTCCTCTTCTTCTTCTTCTCCTCCTCTTCCTCTTCTTCTCCTCCTCCTCCTCCTCTTCTTCTCCTTCTCCTCCTCCTCTTCTTCTCCTTCTCCTCCTCCTCCTCCTCCTCCTCCTCCTCCTCCTCCTCCTCCTCCTCCTCCTTCTTCCTCTTCCTCCTCTTCTTCTTTCTTCTTCTTCCAGGATTGGGGATACAATCCAGGGCCTCATGTATGCTAGGCAAATACTTTCCCACCAGACTCTCTGAAAGGTGGCATTTGAGCAAAAAGCTATAAAAACTGGTAACAACTGGATATCTGTGGCAAGACCCTAGGGTGGAAGTATGACCAGCCTCTTTGAAGAGCAACAGGATCCAGGCAGAGCTTAACTGGAGGGGGGAGGAGGGAGAGGGAGAAAGAGAGAGAGAGGAGAGAAGGAGAGAAGGAGGGATGGAAAGGAGATCCAGCCTAGCTGTGGGTGGGAACAGATTATGTAGGGCCTGTTAGAGGGCTGCAATCAGCCAAGCAAGAGAAAATAGAAGCTTGGATCCAAACAGTGGCCATGAAGGGGACACACGTGGTGAGGTTACGAGTATTCGTTTCAAACTGTGATCAAAACGATTCTAATTGGATAAGTGGTATTGTGATAAAGGGGGAGTCAAGGATGACTCCCAAGGAGAAACAGGAAAAAAAGAAGTTCCCACTTCCTGCTACAGAACAGACAACCAAGGGAGGGGGTCTAGGAAGAAGATCAGGAGGATCGTTTTTTTGTTTTGGAAACGTTTGGGATAGCTATTAGTCAGCTGAGATATTTCTTGCTCATCTGACAAGGGGTTACAATGCAGAGAGGACAGCCTTTGAACTAGTCCTCCTGCCTCCAGTCTTTCACCTCCCAAGTGCTGGGATGGAGGGTGTGTGCCATGATGTCCTTCTCTCTAGGGCATCATGTTTTTTGCTGTCGCTTTTGATAAGGAAGGGTTTCAGAAAGGATGCAGCCCATCAAGGCTGAGGAACCATGGCAGCAGAGAGTGAGAAGGCTGGTCATGTTGCACCCTCTCTATCTTGCTTTTGAGGGAGTTGTTTTCTTTTTCAAGACAAGGTTTTTGCGCATAGCCCTGGCTGCCTTGGAACTCACTCTACATTTAGACCATTCTGGTCTCAGACTCAGCGACACACCTGCCTCTGCTTCCTGAGTGCCGGGACTGAACATTCGCACCTCCACAGCCTGGCTTCTAAGGGATTGTTCTATCTGACAGAGATTAAACTATAGCAGACAAAGGGAAAAACCATGGAGGGAATAGGAGGGTCTTACATCAGTGTAAACAAGAGAGAGGGCTTTAGACTGGGATCACAGTGATGAGATGATAGAATATTCAGACTTCAAAGAAGTAACGTAGCTAACGTAACATGATAACACAAGCTAGATTTGCAGCTACAATTTTGAGTACAGAAGAAGCTATGAAAGAGGTTTCTCCTTAAAGATAGCAGAACTGGACAACGGTTTGGGATGGATATGGGTTGTAGAAAAGTGTTTGTTAGGGTAGGAGACGTGAATGGTGGTGGGAATAACTTAGTAGAGAAGAGAAATTGGTAGAATTGATGATGGAAGAAAGAAGGGATAGTTAGCAGACTGATGGTTTAAATAAGCAAGAAAAACTGGATACAGAACATGAGTGGAAGGGTTGGCCTTAGACACAGCTATTGCACAGCATTTACAGATGGGACTACAAGCATGGGACAGGGTGAGCAGGGTGGCAGGTGTGCTGGGAGCAGTGTATAGAGGCTCTCTATTCAGGGCTTCTATTTTTCTCAGTGAAACAAGAAGGGCAGGTGTCATCTGAGAGGTAAGGGATAGGAAGTGTTAATGGTTGGAGGGAAGATGGGGATTCGTGAAATGGTCACCTAAGACAGTGAGCAACTGGGTGTGGGATAGCAGGATCAGCAGAGAACAAGAGCCCTCTGGAGGTTAACAGCAGGGACTTAAACTGAAATCAGGCAAGATACCATCCCATCTTCGAGAGGAAGTGTCCTGGCGTCTGTATTGTGACAAACACCACCATGAGCAGAAGCAGCCTGGGCTGGAAAGGGTTAACATTAGCTTAGCCGTCCCCATCACTGATTGTCAGTCGGGGCAGGACTTAGGTCAGGCAGAAACCTGAAGGCAGGCACTGAGGCAGAGACCATGGAGGAGTGCTGCTTAGTGGCTTGCCCTGTCTGTCCTCTTAGAGTGCCTGAGCCACCAGGCCAGAGGTGGCACCACCCACCGTGAGCCAATCCCTCCTACATTGATCAAGAACATATGATACAGGTTTCCCCACAGGACAATCTGACAGATGCTTTTTCTCTATTGAGTCTCTCTCTCTCTCTTTCAAAATGACTGTAGCTTGTATCAAGCCGACACTGAAAACTAGCCAGCACAGTGAGGAGATGGAACAGGTAAGCAAAGAATAATTACTGGGCATTTATTGTTGTGTCCCAAACCTAGCCTATTAATTAATTCTGTGAGCTATCACCTTATTTCATAGCTGAAGAAGCAAGCTTAGAACAACGTCTGGGTCTCATCCAAGGCCAAGTCATATGAAAACAAAATGATAGACCTAGTTTTGGTATTTTCATATGCTGACCAAGTATGCTGATGTGTTAATGAGTACACTATTCAGAACATGTAGATGCATACTGGACTAGTCTTTCAACTCTGGAAAACTGTTCTAATAAAAAGTTATAAGGATCTAGGTGTGGAAACACAGGCTCTTTAATCCCAGTGATTGGGAGATAAAGGCAGAAGGACCAGGAATTCAAGATAGCCCTCAAAATATAGGAAGTTATAGAAAAAAATAAAAGGAATTTGACAAGCCCATGATCTTGGGTGGGTCTTACTTTCTTCCTGAACACTTTTTAGATTAACCCTAGTACTTAAAATCTACTTTGTCATCAGTATCATCACTTGTTTTTTTTGAGACAGGGTTTCTCTGTGTAGCCTTGGAAGTCCTGGAACTCACTTTGTAGACCAGACTGGCCTCAAACTCACAGAAATCCTCCTGCTTCTGCCTCCCAAGTGCTGGGATTAAAGGAATTCACCACCACATCTGGTCCAAATTTTCTTTCTTTTCTTTAATTTTATTGATTATTAAAAGTGTGTGTGTGCACATAACACATGTGTTGGTATGGATGTGTGTGCCACGGTGCGCTGTGGGGGTCAGAGGCCAACTTGCAGGAAGGAGCCTGTTCACACCACCAACTTGAGTTCCAAGGATGGGACCCAGGTTGTCAGGACAGTATGTCAAGCACTTTTATCTCCTGAGCTGTTTCATCAGCTCTTACAAATTGCTAATTAACTTCAAGTCTAAACAGACACAAAAAATGAGAAAGAAATCTAAAGTTAAAAAAATATATATATATTAACATAAGAAATAGTGAGGTGTGGACTGAGGAGCCTGAGTAGCTAGAGGCGGGTTAGCTGGCATACATGATACCTGAGCTCGATACTTAGATTCAAGGTAAAAAAAAGAAAAAAAAAAAGAAGGGCTGGAGAGATGGCTCAGTGGTTAAGAGCACCGACTGCTCTTCTGAAGGTCCTGAGTTCAATTCCCAGCAACCACATGGTGGCTCACAACCATCCATAACAAGATCTGACTCCCTCTTCTGGAGTGTCTGAAGACAGCTACAGTGTACTTACATATAATAAATAAATAAATCTTTAAAAAAAAAAAAAAAGAAAAAAACAAAACAAAAAACAAGGCAGTCTGGTAATCTCTCTGAGGAGGCAGAGATGGGTGGATCACTGAACTTGCTGGGCAGCCAGCTAAGCCATTTGGCAAGTCCAAAGTCAGCAAGAGACCCTGTCTCTCCACCCATCCCAAAAGAGGCAGATAGTATCTAAGGGATGACACCCCACCTGCGGGGGTCCCTGTGACCTCTACATGCATGCACACATGTGCACATGCACACCCCAACCTATCCTCACTCAAATGGTGACATACTGTTATTTAATATAGGAAAGTGTCTTTAATAAAAATAGGTCATAGCCAGATAGGGAGGCGCACGCCTTTAATCTCAGTACTTGGGAGCCAGAGGCAGGGGGATCTCTGTGAGTTCAAAGCCAGCCTGGTCTACAGAGTGAGTTCCAGGACAACCGAGGTGAAATCTTGTCTCAAAAAAAGGGTAGGTCATAAACTGGCACTGGTCATAACCTGGGTGACCTTCAGGAGTAGAGTAAGTGCTTAGCATGTTCAAGGCCCTGGTTTTTATTCTGAGAACCAAACAAACAGTAATAAACTGATTGTGGTGGTCTGAATAAGAATGTCCCCACTAGACTCATATATTTGGATGCTTAGGGAGTGGCACTATTAGGAGGTGTGGCCTCTTTTGAGTAGGTGTGGCCTTGTTGGAGGAAGGGTGTCACTGGGGTTGGGCTTGGAGGTTCATTAGGTCCAGTGTAGCATGTGCTCACTCTCTCTGTCTCTCAGTCTCTCTCTGTCTCTCTGTCTCTGCCTACAGATCAGGACATAGCTCTTAGCTATTCCTCCAGAACCTGCTGCCATATTCCCTGCCATGATGATAATGGGCTAAACCTCTGAAAATGTAAGTGAGCCTCTGTCTTAGGGTTCTTTTGCTGTGAAGAGACACCATGACCAAGGCAACTCCTATACATGACAATATTTAATTGGGGTTGGCTTACAGTTCAGAGGTTCATTCCGTCCATTATCAGGCAGGCAGAGTGGGTGCTAGAAGAGCCAAGAGTTCTACATCTTGATCCGAAGGCGGCCAGAAGGAGACCGTCTGCTGCAAGCAGCCAGGAGGAGGCTTTCTTTCACCTAGGCCTGAGCACAGAAGTCCCCAAAGCCTGCCTACACCATGACACATTTTCTCCAACAAGGCCACATCTATTCCAGCAAAGCCTAATAGTCCACACCTTCTAATAGTGCCACTTCCCATGGGCCAAACATATTCAAACCACACAGTCGCCAATTAAATGCTTTCTCTTATAAGAGTTGCCATGGTCATGGTGTCTATTCATGGCAAGAGATACTCTAAGTCACTTGAGAGAGTATGATATATATATATATATAAAATTTTTTTTGGAGACAGGGTTTCTCTGTATAGCCTTGGCTGCCCTGGAACTCACTCTGTAGACCAGGCTGGCCTCAAACTCAGAAATCCACCTGCCTCTGCCTCCTAAATGCTGGGATTAAAGGCGTGTGCCACCACCGACCGGTGAGTCCGATATTTTTTAAAGATAAAGATAGCATGTGTTCAACTACTGTACATATTTCTTTAATCTGAGGCTAGGGCTGGAGAGACAAGTTAGTTTAAAAAGTGCTTGCTGTGTAAGCTTGAGAAGTTGAGTCCAATACCCAAATGCCACATAAAGAAACAAGGTAGTCTCTAACACAGAGAGAGACAGACTTAGGTGGCTCTCTGAGCTTCTCTCATCAGCCAGCCTAGCCTATCAGTGTGCTTGAGGCCAGCGAGAGACCCTGACAGCACCCACTCACCTCCACCACACACAGGAACACCCACACACATGGGTATACCTATGCCCACTGGAATATGCATACATACACATAGTGAATAAAAAAAATAACAAGAAATTAACCTCTGAGGCTGGATATGGGGACACAAATGTATAATCCCAACATCTGGGAGGCTAAGGCATGAGGATTACAAATTCTAAGCCAGCCTGAGCTACAGAGGTTGGGGGGCTGGGGGAAGATTTGAAAACACACCAAACAAGATTCTAAAACCCCAGGAAAGTCCTGCTAGTCTCTTGTAGACCAAAAGAGCTTCTGCGGGAGGAGGGATTATTTTTGAAACTCTAGGATGGACTGGTCCACAGTCATTATTCTTTTTCTTGTTGATCTTTTTGAGTTAATTAATTTTTACCTTAGTTTTTGCACATGGCCAGTATAGAGATCTAGTAGGTAATATCTTCCACTGAGCCATACTGTCATCATGAAAAGTTTGTTCACACTGCAAAAGCACAGCATGGAGCATGTGCAGTGAGAGAGGACAGCCAAGAGTCCAGATATGAGACATGGATGAGGAGGCAAGGTCAACAGTCCCACGGTCTCAAACTTCAAATGCTACCTTCTCTATTGGCCAGCACATCTCAAACTGTCATCCTGGCTTTAACCATTATCCCTCTGTCTTTTTAATTCCAAGCTTATTGCTTTAACCCATCAAACCCATCCCAACTCCGCCCTTTTGAAAAAAATTTACTCCTATGCTAAACTCCTCAGGGAGTTTTGTGGTGATTTTAATAAGAAATGTTCCCTATAGTGTTGGGTTTTCGAATGCTTTAGCCCTGGGTGTGTTGGCTAGTTTTAGGTCAACTTGACATAAAGGATTCCTTTTAGAAGGGAGAACATCAATTGAGAAAATGTCCCCGCCAGATTATCCCGTAGGCAAGTCAGTGGTACGGATTTTTTTTTTAAGTTTTTAAGGATGTGTGTGTGTGTGTATGTGTGTGTGTAAGTTTCACCTCGTGCACCCAGTCCCTCTCATTTCCTCATCCCCTTGTATCTGCTCTTGCCTCCTCCTCCCCATAAGAAATTAGAAAACACACACTTGCACACACACACACACACACACACACACATCCAAAGCATAGAAAACATCTTGTGATGGAAGCTGGTGCCATTTTCTTGATGTGAGAGGATCCATCTCGCTGTGGGCAGTACCACTCCTGGGCTGGTGGTCCTGTGTACTATAAAGAAAAAAGCTGAACAAGCCATGGGGAGCAAGTCAGTAAGTAGCATTCCTCTGTGGCCTCTGCTTCAGCTCCTGCTCTCAGGTCGTTGCCTTGAGGTCCTGCCATGACTTCTTGGATGGTGGACTACAAGACACCATAGCCAAGGCAAGTAATCAAAGAAAGCATTTAATAGGGTTCATGGTTCCAGAAGGTTAGGGTTTATGATGGAGGAGTGAAGCCACGGCAGCAGGGACAGCTGAGGGCTCACACCTCAGACCAAATCATAAGCAGGAGGCAGACACATTAGGAAGAGCTAAGTCTTTTGAGACCTCAAAGCCATCCCCAGTCACAAACCTCTTCAAAGCCACGCCTCCTAGTCCTTTCCAAACAGTTCCACCAACTCAGAACCAAGTAGTCAAACACAAGAGCCTCTGGGGGATATTCTCATTCAACAGTCCCCAGCTGGTGGCACTGTATGGGGAGGCTCCAGAACTGTGGCCTTGTTGGGAGAAGCCGGCTGATTTTGAGAATTTAAAGACTTACACCATTTTCTAGTTTGCTCTCTCTACTCTGTGCTCCTGGTTCAGAGTACAAGCCCTCAGCCTCTGCTCTCAGCATCCAGTTCCTAACACACCTGCTGCCTCTAACACCTACACACCCACACACATACACACACACCCTGCTCTCATAGACTCTAACCCCCTGGAACCATAAGCTCAAGTAAATGCCTTCTCCCGGAAGTTGCCCTGACCAAGGTGTTTTATCGCAGCAACAGAAAAAATAACTAATAGGCTGTTCCTCAACTCTCCTTCTCATGTCAGCTGATCTGGAGCCAAATCCAAAGCAGGTGTATGTGTCAGAGCTGAACCACACAGGCTGCCATGTTCCTTCTGCCCTGCCAGCTTCCCTCTTTCCTGAGCCTGGCCTCACCCTGGAATAGAACAAACAGTGTCTGTGATCTGGCTCCCCAGGGGCTCCTAGCTCCATTTGGGTTATATTTATGAAGGATCATAACCCGAGATCAAGAGTTTCCACTGTTGAGGACAGAAAGGAATACTGTAAGGTCCCCACCGCTCACAACACCCCTTGAAATCTCCCTCACGCCATCGTCCGTGGAAAAGTGCTACGGTTTCTTGTTCCTGCCCCTCCTCCCTCCATCCTTTCTAGCCAGCTCTCAAAATAGCTACTTTTGTGGGCACTCCATTTCTAGATTTAGCTGTTTGTGACTTGTTGGGGGTAGGGACAATCAGACTAGCCTCTGTACGGTACCCAGTTGCTCACTGGTCCCTGTCCTCTGTCTCAATGTGGTAGGTGGTTTTCTAGTAAATCAGTTTGAGATTTATCAGGATGATCTGGTACATGTCCTCGAAGGCTGTCAGACTATCTATACTTCAAGTTCACCCGGTACTCTATAAAAAAACAAAAACAAGACAAACAACAACAACAACAACAACAACAAAAACCCTTACAAACACTCATATCTCCAAAGGAGCAACGTCAACTCAAGAGCTCCAAGAGGTCTGTGATTCTCAGCCTCGTCTGAGCTCTCATTCTAGGCAGGTGTGGGTCACAAAGCTCGTTCTCTCTCTCTCTCTCTCTCTCTCTCTCTCTCTCTCTCTCTCTCTGGTGCTCTGCTGCTTTCACATCAGAACTAACGGTGATAAAATGGTTCAGCAGCATCTTCCTTCTTCTTATAACAATGGTTCTTGACCTTCCTAACGCTACGCCTTTAATACGGTTGTTCCTCATGTTGTGGAGACCCAACCATAAAGTTATTTCTGTTGCTACCGCATAACTATATTTTGCTACTGTTATGAATCATAATGTAAATATCTGTGTCATTCAACTGCCCGCCTCAAGGGGTCTCGAGTCCCAGGTTGAGAACCTCTTCCTTGCAGGCTCCGACTAGGAGAAGTAATAGAAATCAAGGACTTAGCAATGTTACCCTGCCTTGTTATTTATAACCACATAGGTAATACTACTGGGTCTGCTACTTCTGCATGAGCGTTTAAAACCACCAACACGCTGACTCCTTCTATCAGCTCCATAAAACAGGTATTGCTACTCTCATTTCCCAAGCCTCGAGCTTTGGTCAGGAGTGGTTAATTTTTCAGCCTAAGGTCATATAGTTAAGTCACAAGGACAGGACTTGAAGCCAGAAAAACAGTCTAGCTTGTGGGTCCAGGCTCTTGAACATTAGACTATGTGATATCTGGATCTCCAACTCAAGTGTTTGTGTGCACTCGCATCCACTCACCCGCACTTGAGGGGAGGGGTCTAACGTGAATGACCTGACTATAGAAGCTACAGCAGAGCAGTCCCCAGCTAGGAAGAAGATCTTTGGAATCAGGACTGAATTCCATATCTGACAGTCAAACAGCCTGAGTCCACATTCCTCTCAATTTCAGGCTTCTCAATTCACAATCCAAAACACCACCTTCACCTATATACAGGAAACCTTGGGGTGCTGGACCCTGCCCTCTCATCATAGAGCAATCTTACATGCTATTCGAGGACTTCATCCCAGACCCCACATGCCCACTCAGATTTCTGCTCGGCTTATTCACCACCTTGATTTGGGTTTTGCTTCCCAGTGCTTGCTCCTGGCATCGAACTCAACCCCCAGGGCCTATTCCAATTCTTCACTCACTGGCCCAGATCCTAGCCCTTCAGAGTCTGAGAATTCCGCGTGCGCTCTCTTTCCCAGAGCAAACGATTCCCTTGCTTACCTCCAGAACTATTATTCCCGTCCTAGTGAGCACGGAGTTGGGTTTAGCACACTGCCATTGCCCACACAGGACTAATTGTTTCCACTTCTCAGTACCAAACACTAATTAGCAACTGTGAAACCCATCACATCTCACTTTCCCTAGAGAGCCCAGCCTCTTCCCTTGCCTAACTTCTTGTATTCCTTTCCTCCACCCCCCCCCCCCCCAGCCTGACGGATTCCAGGGTTCCGATCTATCACTTGGCAGTAGGTGCCAGTTCCTATCACTATGCTCTTGTTTCTCCTGCAGCTCAAAGGGGTGGATTCTCCACTCCCTCCCTCCGTGGGGACAGTAGATGGCAAAGACCTGCTGGGTTAGGACAGTTTTTTTTTCTTTTCCCCAGTCGGCTTTAAGATGCAGATGGGCTCCTGTTCTCTTTCCCTAGTATTTCCCTCCAAAAAGTTATGTGCCCTTTTTAGTCCCTCCAAATCGGGGCACAGGAAAGCATTGTAATACTGACCCATCTTGGCCTTCCCAGATCTTTTATCAACAGTCAGAGCAGGTGGCAGGCGGCCTGAGCTCCCAGGCTCCGGCCCCTTCCCTCTTCTAGGAACCACACACTCTGTCCTTTTACTCTCTTGTATGACTCCATTTCTCTCTCTACCTGGCCCCCCTCTTCCCCTTTTGATGTGAATTCCTTTTCCAAGTACCATTAGAATGAAAAGAAGCAGACCAGGGGCCAAGGGCTAAGGAACGGGAATATTAAAAGGATAAGGAAGATCATTATGGTAAGAGAAATAAACCAGACTCTGAAAGACAAATAGCAGGTTTTCTCTCCTATGCAGACTCTAGACATGGGTCGGGGGTGGTGCGGGTGCAGGAGAGAGATGAAAATAGACAGGGGACTGGACCATGACGGGGAGGAAGAGATATTAAGGAAGAGGAGAAAACGATGGAGTGCATGTGACTTGAAAGCAGAAAGGGGAGACTGGGCAGGAAGCAGGGGTGGGGGGCTGGGGGGAGTGGAGGGAGTGCGGGGGGGGGGGGGAACTGGACGGTCGTTTGCAAAAGCAGAAAAGCAGAGAAAAGAATCTCACTCAAAATTACACCTTGAACCTTACAGAAATCAGCTGCAAACAGACTCAAAACCCAACTTTGAAGGTGTGGAGGCGGGAAGGCTGAAGCAAGCTTGAGGTCAACTTAGCTTATACAGGACTGCAGGCCTACTGCGAGGCAGGCCTACTGTGCGGCATAGAAACCCTGTCTCAGGATAGCCGCAGTGGTAGAGGCGGCTACAATTAAGTGTAACATTTTAGAATAAAGCATAGGGGGGGAGTTTTTGCAACCTTAGGGTAGAAAAAAAGCCCTTAGATGTAGCAAAAGCAAAACTCACAGAAATGCATTACAAACTGAAGTTTCTCGGAAGAGGAGAGAGGTACAAGCTACAGGCAGAAAGAACTTGTATTCCAGAAGTTAGTTTGTATTTTGTTTTTGTTTTGTTTTGTTTTGTTTTGTTTTTAGCATGGTCTTACACTGTGTAACTCTGAAAGTCACTATATGGCCCTCGTTTATACCAAACTCATGCAATCCTCAACCTTCTGAGGGCTGAGATTGCAGGCCTGAGTCACCAGAGTATACATTTTTAAAAACCTACTGGCGCTAGAGAGATGACTCTGTGGTTGGGAGTCTTGCTGCTCGAGCTGAGAGGACCGAAGTTCTGTCCCCAGAGTCCACATGTAGGCTCACAACCATCTGTCACTCCAGTTTCAGACGGTCTAGCACCTTCTTCTGGCCTCCACAGACACCAGGCAAGCTCGTGGTTCATGTGCATATACATGCAAGCAAAACGCTCACGCACACATGAAAATTAGTCTTTGCCATTGGGGAAAGTCAGGGGAGGCTGGAGAGATCGCCCAGTGGTTAAGAATGCTGGCTGTAGGCAGTTAAGAGTGGGTTTTTTGTTGTTGCTGTTGTTTTGGTTTTTTTTTTGTTTTGTTTTTTTTGTTTTTTCGAGACAGGGTTTCTCTGTGTAGCTCTGGCTGTCCTGGAACTCACTCTGTAGACCAGGCTGGCCTCGAACTCAGAAATCCGCCTGCCTCTGCCTCCCAAGGGCTGGGACTAAAGGCGTGCGCCACCACGCCCGACTAGAGTGTGGTTTTGCTACCTGCAGCATTCTGGAGCCAGAAGCAGGCATGTCTCTGAGTCGGAAGCCAGCCTGGTCTACAGCCAGAACTACCTAATAGAGAGACCCTCGCTTAAAAAAAAAAAACCAAACCTGGGTAGTGGTGGCCCACACCTTTAATCCCAGCACTCACTAGACAGAAGCCAGATCTCTCTGAGTTCAAGGTCAGCCAGGTCTATAGAGTTCCAAACCGCCAAGGCTATACAGAGAAAGCCTGTCTAGAAAAAAAAAAAAAAAAGACAACAAAAAGCACTGGCTGCCAATTCCTAGGATCTCCACACCACCAACACCACCACCACCATCAACACCACCACCAGCAACAACAACAACAACAACACCAACAACACCAACAACAACAACACCAACACCAACAACAACAACAACACCAACAACAACAACACCGCCCCAAACCAAGAACAAAAGCAAACCAAAGATAATTGTGTCCAATTGTGGTACAGCATACCTATAAACTCAGCACAAGGAGGCTGAGTCAAGATCATGAGTTCAAAGCCAACATGGGCTATAGAATGAAACCTTTAAAAAAAGGAAATAAAACAAAAAGATTAAAAAAAAAAAAAAACCCAAATCCAAAAATAATTGTATGAGTCAGCATTGCCTTGGCAGAGCACCTAAGTCCACAGTAACAGCAGCTTAGCTGATCCTTCCCCAGGCCACTACTGGGGAGTAGGTACCCCAAGACTCAACTCACTCTCCCTGCCCCCTTGGGTTCTTTCTTTTCTTCCTTCATTGTTTTCCCCTTTAGTGGCGTTTCCAGGGCAACAATAGAGGAAGCCTGTGTTTCCCCCCCTCCTCTTTTCCAAGCTGCAAGTCAAAACCAGTTTGGGGAAGGGTAAACTATTCAGCTCTCTCCACTCTTCACACTCCCGGGCTCTTTAAAGAGAGATCACAGATGGTTAATAGCAGCAATTGAGCAAGGATCATTCCACTGTACCTGGGTGCTGTGCACATAAAAAAACAAAACAAAAAAAACAAAACAAAACAAAACAAAAAACACATACACAAATTTTAGTACTGCAATGATTACTTAGCTTTAATGGACAACCACAGCTACCCAGTTCTCTCTGTAGACCAGAACAGAGAAATCTAAAAAATTCTAAATATAAGCCTTAAAAGAGCCACCACCACCCCCGCACCCCCTCATGCCTAGCAATGATGGTGCATACTTTTAATCCCTGCACTCAGGAGGCAGAGGCAGGCAGAATTTCTTGTCAGTTCGAAGCCAACCTGGTCTACAGAGTGACTTCTAGGACTCGCAGGGCTTCACAGAGAAAACCCAGTCTTTAAAACCCAAAACAACCTTCCCAAAACACGTCCTCCCAAACACACACACACACACACACACACACACCCTCCCTTCCTACACACACAGAGAGACACACACTTTGTCTTTAGATTGACCTAATCCAAGATCTCACAAACTCCATTTTCAGAAAGAAAAGGGAGCACGAGGTAGTGGCTATTTTTCCAGGTAGTAGGGTGGTAAGAGGCTTTGCTCTTAATCCACCATGAGGGCGTTTCTATGCTGACCAGTTCTCCCCCAGTGTTCAATAGGAGCAAGCCACCACTAACCGCCTTACTGAAGCCTCTAGGATCCCGTGCCCCTGCGTGACCCTGGGCTGCTGTTTTTGGAGATCTGTTGGAACTGTTTCAACTCTTTCAGCACTGTAACCAGCTGCAGTCCTCAAACGGCTTCAGAAAGGCTTTGCTCAAGGTCACCCTCAAGATAACAACAGAAAAAGAACTAGGAACCCTTCCCTGAGTTTCTCTATACACACATTCCTCTCTCCTAACACAGAAACAATAGAAGACCAGGTGCCTGACATCTTAGATGCCTCTTACCACAAAACTAGACCTTAAACTGCACCAGCTCCCTGGTTTGTCCCTCTCCCCTTGGCCACCCACCCTGTTTTCTGGAATAGCCCCCTTGTTTGTCCTCTCCCCTTGGCACCTCACTCTGTTTCCTGGAATAGCAGTACCCCCCCACACACATACTAGAGTCAGGGGCAGAACTCTTTGCCCCTGCCAACTCATAGTATGCAATGAGTCAACAGCCCCTGCCCATTCCCCCCAGCACAGTTTAATGGGTGGTTATTTGTGGCACTCTCCACACAGCTTGGAGCCGAGCCTTTACCCCATACTGAGGAGTAGGGGATGGGGGGGGGGAGTAAAGCCAAAGCTTCACTTATTACTATAATCTTCAATGTGCATCCCACCAGCGGTGTTAACGTTCTAAAATAAATGTATTAATCCCCCTACAAGCCTCCAAAGCAAACACTCTGCTGGAGGCCTTTGTGTGGGAGGGAGGCAGCACCAAACACAACAGAATGGTAACTGGCACCTCTTTTCCCTGGGTGGGGGGTGGGAACCAGGTGATGCCTTCTGGAGTCCCGGTAGTGGGAAGCAGAAATCAAGCTTCAGGGTTGAGGAAGGGAGCCCAGCCCTGGGGTCTTTGTAGCTCACCGGCGTTAACAACTCAGTTCCCCCGTAACAGCAGTAGTCAGGAGGCTGAGCCAAGAGCCTCTCAGAGGCTAGTCTGAGCCACTGAGTTCTAAGTCAGCCTAGGCTAGCAATGCAGGAAGAAGGAAGGGAAGGAGGGAACGAAGGAAATAAAACAGGCTTTGGTGAGTCTGAATGGTGAGACGAATGTCCAAGGTCTAAATTCACTGTTTCACTTTGTTGTAGGTTCTTGTTTATTTGTTTTTAAAGATTTATTTATGTATTTAATGTATGTGAGTACACTGTGTCTGTCTTCAGATGCACCAGAAGAGGGCATCGGATCCCATTACAGATGGTTGTGAGCCACCATGTGGTTGCTGGGAATTGAACTCAGGACCTCCGGAAGAGCAGTCAATGAGTGCCCTTAACCACTGGGCCATCTCTCTCCAGTCCCCTGCTTATTAGTTTTGTTTTGATGTTTTGACACAGGGTCTCAGGTAGCTCAGGCTGAGTTCCTGATCTTGCTATCACCTCCTAAGTCCTAGGATTAATATGCACACACTACCACCCCCAGCCACCAAGTCTAGGTCTCTGGGCCTTTATTTAAGGACACTTTGAAGGAATGCAGATTTCATTGAAAAAAAAAAAAAGAGGGCATCCAGTGTTCTGTTCACTGATTTCTCATTCTTCGTGATTTTCATATTCTCTCTCGCTCTCTCCCAAGCTCTCGTGGAACCCAGCCAGGCCTCAGACTCACTACCAGGGGAGGACTTTTTCCAATTTCTGAAACTCCTTCCTCCAATTCCTGAAGTGTTAGGATTCTAGGATCCTGTTCTATGCGGTACCGGGGATTAAACAGAGTTTTGTCCGCCCTAAGCAAGCCGTCTACTACCTGAGCTACCACAGACTTAGCCTTTGTTTGGTTTTGCTTAGTCATTTGTTGTTGTTTTTTTGACACGGGGCCTCTCTTCATACCTGAGACTGGCCCGGAACTGGCTACACAGCCAAAGGGGACTCAAACTCATCCTCCTGCTTCCACACCCTAGACTACAGATTTGTACCATCACAAAGGAGTTATGAATCCACTTCTGATTGAGCTTTCTATGTGTGAGAGAGAGGGGACATGTACTGTACTAGGAGTTGAACCCAAAGGCTTTACATACGCTAGAAAGGTGTTCTGCTTCTGAGCAGTCCCGTGTGTGTGTGTGTGTGTGTGTGTGTGTGTGTGTGTGTGTGTACACGCGCGTGTGATGCATGTGGCAGGTGTGTGTACACATGTGAGTATGTGCAGGTGGTGGTGGAAGAACAACCTCGGACAACATTCTTCGGGAGTCAGAGAAAGAGTATAGAAACATCCAGAGTCCAGAGCACCCCAAGCACACAGTGGGGTCCTAGGTCAAACATCAAGGTGTATGTGTTGGGGGTAGGGGCTGAAGGTAGTTAGACGTGATGATACACGGCTCTAACTCCATTACTCGGGAGGCAGAGGTAGGAGAGTTGCAAGTTGAAGGCCAGTGTGGGCAATTTAATATAAACTTGTTTCACCCTAACATAAAAAAGGGTCTGAGCATGGTGGTGAATACCTGTAATTCTATCATTTAGGAGGTAAAGGTAATAAGAGGAGGTGGCCTAGGCACTAGTATATCTCTCAAGAAGTTAGTTAATTAAAATTTAAAGGGAAGCGATAGCTTAGTGATAAAGTATTTGTTCTGGGTTGGATCTCTAGTGGTATCTTTTTTTTTAAGATTTTATTAATTATATGTAAGTACACTATAGCTGTCTTCAGACGCACCAGAAGAGGGCATCGGATCTCATTACGGGTGGTTGTGAGCCACCATGTGGTTGCTAGGATTTGAACTCAGGACTTCCGGAAGAGCAATCAGTGCTCTTACCCGCTGAGCCATCTCTCCAGCCCCATGGTATCTTTTTTTTTTTAAGCTGCATGTTAATGAGAGCATTCTATATTCAATGGAGCAATAAGTTAAAAGAGTCCTGAAGAAAATTCATTTGGAAAGAGACACCAGCAGTACCGTGCCCTTGTCTTTTAGTACTTCACAAATTCAGATAGGACTCGGGCTCAGGTTCCTCACCTGGAAAATCAGAAAATGGGACTAGATGATCTTTAGAGCTCTTCAGCAAATCTAAAATTCTATCACTAAAATGTCTTGATATTTCATTTTGAGGTTATCCTGGCAAAAGATATACCTGACTTTCAACCTTGAAGAGATTTTGCAAAACAAAGTTTAGTTTTTCTATGATAAACCACACTTATCAAAAGAAAAAAAATGTCTTGGAGGGCTGGAGAGATGGCTCAGTGGTTAAGAGCACTGATTGCTTTTCCAGAGGTCCTGAGTTCAATTCCCAGCAACCACATAGTGGCTCAAAACCATCTGTAATGGGATCTGATGCCCTCTTTTGATGTGTGTCTGAAGGCAGCTACAGTGTACTCATATAAATAAAAATAAATAAATCTTTTTTAAAATGACTTGGAAATTTAGAAAAGTAGAATGTAAAACTTGGTAAGCATCCGCAGAACCAACACATTGAAAGACAGCGGTTGGTTTATCTTCTTCCCCTCAGTCAGGATCACAGTCTCCATCGCATCTGCTAGTTAGGTCCCTCCACAGACAGCAGGAAAGCCGCCTCAGACGCACTACACTCCCTATGACCCCCTGCCCCACTCCGTGAGATACCTCATCATGGCTGCCTTTCGGGGGAATGAGTCATCTCTGTACTCAGATCACAAGATGGTTAAACCATCCGCTTCTCACACAACCCGAAAGTCTTAATCAAGCAGCTAAAGCCAAAGACAGAAATGGGCGAGCAAGAAGGGAATGAACCAAGCAAGAAGGCTGTAGACCAAATTCCAGTTTCCCTATTTAAAAAAAAAAAAAAAAAAAACAGATTTCCGGAGATAGTAGACATTCTACTAACAAATTGTCAGTCCTATGTTTTATATTCAATTTAACCAAATAGTAACAATACAGAGCATAATATAATAATAAAATAATAATAAAACAAAATATAATAATAAAGCATCAGTGAGGGAGAGAGAAATTTGGATGGCAAGTTCCCTAACAACTGCCTCACAGAAGGCTCACTAGAACTACGTCACTCCGAATGTCCTTTGTGGGGAACACTGCCGATGAAGACAGGTGTGCACAGGAAGAGAAAGTGGTCCCTAAGGAGCACTGTCTTGTTTCCATTAGGCAAGAACACCTCAGAAGAATAATAGAGGAGAGAACAGCAGCTTTAAGTTCTCTCCTGATGATCTGTCCCTTGCTCCCTCCTCTGCCAGCTAAAACTCTGTGGGAGAGGAGCTATGGGAATTGTCGCTGTCGGTAATCCGTGACCCCCACTTCAGCAGAGTGACTGCCGGTCCAAAGGATTCACCCTGGCTAAGTGCCTCCCGGATGAGAAATGCCACGGCTTCCTACAAAATCCTGCAGTTGTGCTTTCTGCAGCCAGCTACCCTGCATAAAAAGGGATGATAGGACAGAGCCCTCCGGGACTGAACATTTCCCATACCCAAGCTTCACCGGAACCAAGCGAGAAAGCTATTAAAGGACAGGAGACAGACTGTGATTCACAGCTATCGGGTCCTGCCTCCAGCTGTGAACACAGACAAGCTGGAGATGAGTCCCTCCCTGCAGCTCTTGTGCACAAGAGCATGCAGACACAGAAATGCACCGCTGCAGTACTGAGTGACAGCAGACAGCCACCTAGGGAAAGCAGAGCTAGCTGTCCTGCTCTGCAGCCCTACCAGAACCTTCCTCACGTGTTCAGTTGTCCTGGTCCTCTAGAGCTCCTTCCCCAGTCTTTCTTCAGTGGAAATGTGAATCTCTTAAAGACATCCCCAATCTTCTCATTTCAAGCAGTGTCTCTGAAGCAAGAAAA
This sequence comes from Montemys delectorum, assembly GCA_019843815.1. Lineage (NCBI taxonomy): Eukaryota > Metazoa > Chordata > Mammalia > Rodentia > Muridae > Montemys > Montemys delectorum. The sequence goes on along the minus strand of JADRCD010231518.1, from coordinate 11,128 downwards.
TAAGTGGGTAGGGGAGGTGAAACCTACATAAGATTCAGGGCACATCAACTTAAAAGAGGGGGTCCATAGGGTAGGGCTGAAAGAAATGAAGCTCCAGGGCTCCAGAGCTCCAGGCAAACACTTCCGATTTTATCAGAGTTTCTAACAAGAGGAAGAAAACAGACTGGTTCTTAGCCTGTAGGGAAAAAGAGATCTCCCCCTTGGGGTTCTGGTTTAGAAACAGCTGGTCTCTGTGTACACCCAGGTGGCTGTCTCTGGATAATATAAATATTCATCCCTGAAGCAAGGCTCCAGGCTGTTTTAGGAGGCAGCCTGGATGGTTAAATTGCTAGCTAGCCCCGGTTCGGACAGCTTAGGAGGCTGAGCACTCTTGTACACAGAGTCCCCCCCTGACGGATCCTACCCTTATCATCCTGCAGGGCCCCTAATTAAGGCGAGTCAGGTTCAGCGGCTGTCTAGAGTAGCCCACGATATGACTTCCCCAAGTGCACTCCAAACTGCTCTTAACACGCAACAGCACCGCACTTCTCTTTAAAAGCCCTCTAGCATGTGCCCTTCCCCAGGGGCCACACATGTCTCCTCCGGTTAGTTAGCACAAACTAACCACAAAATCATGTCAACACGGTCTTCCGATAAGCTCCTGGGTGGGGGATGGCTTGGATTCAAATTGTCAGATTTAGAAGCGTGATGCTGGGGAGGAGTGGTTGAGACCCTAGACCTTGGCAGGGTAAGAGAGCAAGGAAAGCCTCCCTTCTCGTGTTAGAGCTGGCAAAAGCCTGAGGAGGTCAGTCCTTTTCGCTTTATTATTATTTTCTTCCTGCAAGATTGCCATGGTCACTGTCACAACAAGCCCAAGGTGCTGGAAACTTTCCTTCGTCTGCAGCCCACCAAGCGAGCTGGATTTTCCAGGATAAACTCAGAGGACATAGCAACCAAAACAACGGAGCAGTTGGCACTAATTGACTCCCTAGGTGATAACTTTGGGTAGGAGTCAGCAGAACTACTGAAAATATTCATCTTTCCTATCTAAGCAGGCCCGGGCTCCAGGGAATTCTCTCTGTCGTCTCTGTCTCTGTCTCTCTCTGCTTTCAGTACTGGAGTGGGTTCAGTACTTGAACCCACTCATGCTAGCAAGTGTTCTAGGAGCCTCTAAGGAGGCGTGACAATTCTTAAGCTGGTTTCCTGTAACCAACTAACTTAAAACACACACACACACACACACACACACACACACACACACACACTAGCTAACTCAGATTCCAGACTGAGTGCCTATTAGATGCCAGGGAATGTTTAAAGTACTTGTCATATATAATTTCATCTTTTAGAACAACCAGTATTACCTTCATTTTACAGATAGAAAGCCGAAGCACGGGCACTAACTAAGTGATCCTCCCAAGGCCGTATAGCTACTAAGAAGCACAACTAGGTGCTGGCGTACTGCTGAGAAACGTATTGAACACAAGGGCCATCTTACTAGGAAAAGGGCCCCAGAAGCCTGAGAGGCCACTGTTTAGACCAACATCATCTGGGAATGACAATCATGTCTCCTGATAAAGAGGATCTGCCCGGGATGCTACAAATTAAGTCAGACAATAGGGACAGGTCTTCTTAAAGTCTTACCATGGACAGTGTTCTTTGAACTGCGTCAACCAGTTAAAGAACCCTGTTGACTCCCATGACCATCACCACGGAACCTGTGCGAAGATTTGAATGTAACAGGCACTGACTGGAAGAGAACATCTCCCCAGGTGCTAGATGTGCCTTCCTCCTTCACGGTATTCATGGATGGCAGGTAGCCCCATCCGTTCCTCACTGAATGAGTGAAAACTGTCACCTGAAGGGAGGGAGTTAGGTGGCCAGGGATGGAGCTGTTGGCGGCTGCTTATGGAGTGCAAGAACCCCACAATCCTAGCGGAGGCCAAAAAGAACTGAAGTGAGGGCATCAAAGAAAGCCATGGTAACCTCGGAGCAATAAGATAGATGCGGAGGATAGCACCCCAAGAGGCAGCTTATCACCCCGAGAGCTCAGTTCCCGCTTACAGCTGACTCCAGTCACCCCCTCCCCAAAGCACCATCGCAATTGTTAGGCTAAAAGCACTCCCTGCCAGTGGCTTCAGAGAGCCGGGAGGTGGCGGGGGCTTTCCTAGAGGGGCAGTGGTGTCCATCCAGAGAGAGTACCTCTCGCTTCCCGGGAACCTGGAGCCGCAGCCTTCTCCCCGCCGCAGCCCTGGCCCGGAGCGCGGGAGGTGGCGGGGTGTGTGCCGAGTGGCACCTCTCACCTCGCTCATCCCGGCGGCCGGACGGGGCGTGGCAGGCGCAGGTGAGACTAGGGGTCCTTGGAGATGCGTGCGTGGACCGCGACCGAGAGTTGCTGAGCTCCGGGACAGGGACCCTGACGGGCTCGGAGGGGAGAATGCACGCTGCGAGCTGCTGCTTCGTGCTGCCCCAGGCACTCCGGCTGCTTCGCTGCTTAGGGAGCCCCTTCTGACCTGGTCCTGTCAGCTGCTCCCGGGCGCCTTGACCGGCTCCACCTTTTATAGTGAGCTGCGGTCCCTGCCTCCAGCCCAACCAATAGAAACTCTGCCTAGCGCAGACTGACAGCTCCTTGAACCCAGTGGTGGCAGGCCCAGAAATCTGCTGCATTTCCAAACTAGGGTAAGACCGGAGAGAGCGGGAAGGAGGGGGGAGACCATGGGGGATGAGAAGACAGAAAACGAAGTAGGGAACCGGTAAGAGAAAAAGAGAAGTAGTAAGTAGTAGCTGAAGGAACTGAACTCTGGTCCTCTTGAAGAACAGCTCGATTCCGCATGGTATCTATCTTTTAAGGAAAAAGTGGGGAAGAAGAAAATAAAGAGAACACAGGTAAGAGCGTGGACCTTCTGATAACTTTAGTTAAGTGCAGTTCTGCTTATCTGAGGAAGTCCTTTAAACGCTCATGCCCACAGTTCTTCTTGGCATTGTAAAAATTTCTTTATAGCTTGAGTTGGCCAAAGCCGGATGCTCTCAGCTTTCATAGGTATATTCTTGGGTTAGCAGCCTCACAGATTGTTACAACTGTAACTGTGAAGGCCTGGGGCTGGCTCAGCGGTTAAGGGCACTGACTGTTCTTCTGAAAGTCCTGAGTTCAGTTCCCACATGAAGGCTCACAACCGTCTGTACAGCTGCAGTGTACTCATACACACATAAAATAAACAAAAAAAAAAAAAAAAAAAAGCCGGGCGGCCATGGCGCATATCTTTAGTCCCAGCACTTGGGAGGCAGAGGCAGGCAGATTTCTGAGTTCGAGGCCAGCCTGGTCTACAGAGTGAGTTCCAGGACAACCAGGGCTACACAGAGAAACCCTGTCTCGGGGGAAAAAAAAAAACTCGGGGGAATGGTCACACCCATTCATGATTTGGATTCTTCTCCACAGCCAGACTCAAAGAAGTCTTTTTTCTAACTTGACTCTTGGTGTTTAGACATTTCCTCTGTTGGGTTAGAAATTAGGAAGATGGGGGGAAAGATCCCTCTGAGAGCCCGTGGTTGTGTTTCTAATGGGAATCTGGGTGCCTCAGTTACTAAAGTTCTAACTAGGCTAGCTAGCTCCTATTCACTCTGTGCAGCATACTCCTCTGGAATCTTTCTAATGAACGGTTAATGAGCATCCAAAAGGTTGTTGTCAGCGAAACAAACCTTACTTCTTGCTGCTATGAAACGAGCTTTGAAATGATAATGAGAATTCACCATCTAGGTTAAGGATCAGCTTGCTTTCTAAGTAACCATCAAATAATAAATGTTTGGTTTTTTTTTTCTCTTTGTAGGATCTATGTACTCTTTGCTGAGCCATCTCCTATTGCACTTGAATACGGGCTGTACTGGCTGGTTTTGTGGGTCAACTTGACCCAGGCTGGAGTTATCACAGAGAAGTGAGCTTCAGTTGGGGAAATGCCTCCATGAGATCCAGCTGTGGGGCATTTTCTTAATTAGTGATCAAGGGGGTAGGGCCCCTTGTGGGTGGTGCCATCCCTGGGCTGGAAGTCTTGGGTTCTGTAAGAGAGCAGGCTGAGCAAGCCAGGGGAAGCAAGCCAGTAAGAAACATCTCTCCATGGCCTCTGTGTCAGCTCCTGCTTCCTGACCTGCTTGAGTTCCAGTCCTGACTTCCTCTGATGATCAACAGCCATGTGGAAGTAAGCTGAATAAACCCTTTCCTCCCCAACTTGCTTCTTGGTCATGATGTTTGTGCAGGAATAGAAACCCTGACTAAGACACGGGCACAAATAATTATGTCAACAAACAGTTATGGCTGCGTCTGATATATCTGATATATCACAAATACATTTATAAATGTATTTGTGACTACTGAAGTTTGAATTTCATGGGCTACCTGTGTCTTCTCTTTAAATTTTAGTGGAAGAGCTGGAGAGACGGCTCAGCAGTTAAGAGCACTTGCTGCTGTTCCAGAAGTCCCATGCACAGTTCCCAGAAACACATCCAGTGGCTCACAACTATGTATGTACTCCAACTCCAGGGTATCTGGTACCCTCTTCTGGTCTGCATAGGCGCCTGTACAAACGTGGGAACATGGCATATACTCACACATACAGTAATTAAGTTTTAGTGTATGTGATGGTCTGTATATGCTTGGCCCAGGAAGTGGTACTATTAGGAGGTGTAGCCTTGTTGGAGTACGTGAGTCACTATGGGCCTGGGCTTTAAGATCTTCATCCTAGCTGTCTGGAAGTCAGTATTCTGCTAGTAACCTTCAGATAAAGATGTAGAACTCTTAGCTCCTCCTGTACCATACCTGCCTGGATGCTGTCATGCCCCCACCTTAATGAAAACAAACAGAACCTCTGAACCTGTAAGCCAGCTCCAATTAAATGTTGGCCTTATGTCTTAGGCAGGGTTTCTATTCCTGCACAAACATCATGACCAAGAAGCAAGTTGGGGAGGAAAGGGTTTATTGAGCTTACTTCCACACTGTTCTTGATCACCAGAGGAAGTCAGGACTGGAACTCATGCAGGTCAGGAAGCAGGAGCTGATGCAGAGGCCATGGAGAGCTGTTCCTTACTGGCTTGCTTCCCTTGGCTAGCTCAGCCTGCTCTCTTACAGAACCCAAGACTTCCAGGCCAGGGGTGGCACCACCCACAAGGGGCCCTACCCCCTTGATCACTAATTAAGAAAATGCCCCACAGCTGGATCTCATGGAGGCACTTCCCCAACTGAAGCTCCTTTCTCTGTGATAACTCCAGCCTGTGTCAAGTTGGCACACAAAAACAACCAGTACACCTTATAAGGGGTCATGGAGAGCAGGTGAAGTTTGGCACTGTGAGAGGCCAGAGAAGGCCATTGATGAAGGTGCAGCCTCAGTTGTAGTTGATGACCCAGGACTGAAGGAGTCATGCAAAGGAGTTGAGGCTTGGCATCATGAAGAGAGCCTATGAGAGGCTATTGGTGAAGTTTAGTTGCAACAGAAGACCCCAGTGTATTGGAGATGCCAGTACCACGGGATGATCACCAAGAACAGCAGGAGCAGTGGAGTGGTTAGTGTGCTACAGAGGGCAGAGCTGGTTAAGTGACACCAGCCCTTTGGAGGAGCCCAGAAGATCTTGTGTGAATCCCAGACATTGAAACAAGAAGCTGTAACATTGAGGTTGCCTTGGAGACCCCAAGATGTTCAAGATGCCAGAGCTGTGGGCTATCTGTGGAGGAAAGCTGCTAACAGAGAGTGGAACCAGCCCAGGAGAAAGTTTATGCAGTCAACAAAGATGAAAAAGAAGTTGGAGATCTAAAGAGTGCTTTGGTATCAGACATAGAGGTGTAGAGTTTGGAGTTTGCCCAGCCTGTTTCCTGTCTTGCTCTGGGGATGACAGTTAAGTGATTGGATGAATCTCAGAAGAGACTTTCAACTTTGGACTTTTAACATTGTTGAGACTGCTATAGACTATGGGGGCTTTGGAAATTGGACTAAATGTATTTTTATTATGCTGTGGTAGGTATGGCACTCATGGACTCATGTGTTTGAACAAGACTATGGGGGCCAGGGATTGGAATATAGTGGTCTGTATATGCTTGGCCCAGGGAGTGGTGCTATTATGAGGTGTGGCCTTGTTGGAGTACGTGAGTCACTGTGGACCTGGGCTTTAAGACCCTCATCCTAGCTGCCTGGAAGTCAGTCTTCACTAGCAGCCTTCAGATGAAGATGTAGAACTCTCAGCTCCGCCTGCACCATGCCTGCCTGGATGCTGCCAGGCTCCCACCTTGATGAAAACAGACTGAACCCTTGAACCTGTAAGCAGCCCCAATTAAGTGTTGTTTGTCTTATTTCTTTCTTTCTTTCTTTCTTTTTTTTTTTTTTTTTTTGGTTTTTCGAGACAGGGTTTCTCTGTGTAGCCCTGGCTGTCCTGGAGCTCAGTCTGTAGACCAGGCTGGCCTCGAACTCAGAAATCAGCCTGCCTCTGCCTCCCAAGTGCTGGGATTAAAGGCGTGCACCACCACGCCCGGCAAGTGTTGTCTTGGTCATGGTGTCTGTTCACAGCAGTAAAACCCTAACTAAGACAGTGTAAGAAAAAAAAATTCTTTTTTTTTTTAATAAGCTATATTCCCAAAGAAAGTAATAATACTACATGATGGGGAAAAATGATGTAATTGTACGATCTGGTTTTTTTATTATTCATTTTTTTAAAAGATTTATTTATTTATTTATTTATTTATTTGGTTTTTCGAGACAGAGTTTCTCTGTATAGCCCTGGCTGTCCTGGAACTCACTCTGTAAACCAGGCTGGCCTCAACTCAGAAATCCTCCTGCCTCTGCCTCCCAAGTGCTGGGATTAAAGGCGTGTGCCACCACCACCACCACCACCACCACCACCACCACCACCCAGCTATTTATTTATTTTATATATGAATACACTGTAGTTGTACAGTTGATTGTGAGCCATCATGTGGTTGCTGGGAATTGAACTCAGGACTTCTCCTCTGGCCGCACTCACTCTGGCCCTGCTTGCTCTGGCCCAAGGATTTATTTATTATTATATGTAAGTACACTGTATCTATCTTTAGATAAACCAGAAGAGGGAGTCAGATCTCATTACTGATGGTTGTGAGCCACCATGTGGTTGCTGGAATTTGAACCCAGAACCTTCAGAAGAGCAATCAGTGCTCTTAACCACTGAGCCATCTCTCCAGCCCATTATTTCATTTTTTTTTAAAGATTTATTTTCGTTGTGTACAGTGGTGCACACCTTTAATCCTAACACTTGGAAAGCAGAGGTGTGTGGTTTTCTGTGAGTTTGTTGCCAGCCTGGAGTATATAATGAGTTCCAGGACAGCCACAGCTACGTAATAGAGCTTTTTTCAAAGAAAGAAAGAAAAGGGAAAGGGAAAGGGAAAGGAAAAAACACAAAATAACGACAAATTATTTTTTAATGTAATTAAGTATTTTCCTGCATATGCTGTATGTGTACCGGGCTCAAGAAGGGCAGAAGAGGGCGTCAGATCCCTGGAGCTGGAGTTACAGGTGGTTGTGAGCCTCCATGGGAACTGAACTTAGGTTGCTCTGTCAGAGTGGCAAATGTTCTTAACCATGCTAACCCTCTAACTCTGATTTATTTTATTTTATTTTACTTTAAAATTATTTTTATTTTGTTTTATGTGTGTAAGTGTATATCTATGTACCATATGATGCCCGGTGCCCACAGAAGTCAGAAGAGGGCATTGGATCCCCTAGGACTGGAGTTATAGACAGTTATGAGTCACCATGTGAGCGCTAAAAATTGAATTTGGGTCCTCTGGAAGAGCAGCCAGTGCTCCTAATTGCTGAGCCCCTGATTTATTTTGCATTTGATTATGTGCATGTGTACTCCTGGGGAGGGAACACTGTACATGGAAGTACAGGTGTTAATGAAGGCCAGAGAGGTCACGGAATTGTCCGGAACTAGAGTTACAAGTAGTTGTAAGCCACCCTAGTGTGGATACTGAGACCAAGCTCCTCTTAAGAACTGCCCAGGCCTTAAACTCCTGAGCTATCTCTACAGCCCCAGTAAAACCATTCTTATCTACAGTAAGCTATATTTGGCTCATAAATCAAAACTGCCAATCCCTGACATAGATGATAATATATGATATTATACTTATATAAGATAATATCATGACAATATATATATGTCTAAATATGCTGTAATAGTAAGTTATATAATGATAAATAGTAATATGTAAAAGAAAGACATTAGGACCAAAAGAGTCGAAAGCTTCCTGGGGAAGGGAAGATTGAAGTTGGTTCTTAGGGGCTGGAGAGATGGCTCAGCGGGTAAGAGCACTGACCGCCCTTTGGGAGGTCCCGAGCTCAAATCCCAGCAACCACACAGTGGCTCACAACCATCTGTAATGAGATCTGACGCCCTCTCCCAGAGTGTCTGAAGACAGCTACAGTGTACTCACATATAATAAATAAATAAATCTTTAAAAAACAATAAAAAAAAAGAAGTTGGGTCTTAAAGAAAGAGGTTCAAAAACAATAAGGAGTATAGACAAGTGGAAGGGGGGAATCTGGGTAATAATAAGAAAAATACAGGGTAGAGAGATGGTTCAGCGGTTAAGAGCATCGACTGTTCTTCCGAAGGTCCTGAGTTCAAATCCCAGGAACCACATGTACAGATGGTGGCTCACAACCATCTGTACAGCTACAGTGTACTGATATACAATAAATAAATAAATTAAATAAATAAATAAATAAATCTTTAGAATATCTTCAAAAAAAGAAAAATACAATTAAGGTAGATATAAAAAATACAGGTAAAGCTCTATGGAAGGGTCTTGACTATTAGAGGAAGTTTTTCTAACTTAGTCCTCACACAAACAGCACTGCTCCGGCTGAGAATATGGCTCAGCAGCCACAAGTACTTGCCACATAAACCAAATGACCTGAGTCCACTCCCTGAAACCTATACAAAGGTGGAAGGAGAGAACTGACCCCACCACGTTGCCCTCTGACCCCCACACACGTATCATGGCATGAGTTCCCTCCATCGTACACAAGACAATATCAAGTAAAATAAGCAAACCAATACCGTTTCTAGATTATTTCTGCAGAGGAAGCAGGACTGGTTTTACAAGAAAAACATTAACAGCAGGAAGACCACGAAGAGCACTGCAGTTGTCCACAGTGTAAGAGCCTAGGTGACCTACAGAGGAAAGAAAGGACAGCATCCAGAAAGACAACAGCAGGGAGGGGAGCAGAGAGGGGGCTGGAGAGATGGCTCAGCGGGTAAGAGCACCGACCACTCTTCCAGAGGTCCTGAGTTCAAATCCCAGCAACTACATGGTGGCCCACAATCATCTGTAATGAGATCTGACGCCCTCTTCTGGGGTGTCTGAAGATAGCTACAGCGTATTACATATAATTAATAATAAAAAAAAAATCTTAAAAGGAAAAAAAAATTAAAAATAGCCGGGCGGTGGAGCACACCTTTAATCCCAGCACTTGGGAGGCAGAGGCAGGAGGATTTTTGAGTTCGAGGCCAGCCTGGTCTACAGAGTGAGTTCCAGAACAGCCAGGGCTACACAGAGAAACCCTGTCTCGAAAAACCAAAAAAAATAAAATAAAATAAAAATAAATAAATAAATCTTAAAAAAAAAAAAAAAAAAAAAGACAACAGGCCAAGAATGGGTGCATGCTTGTGCTACCAGCAATGGAGAGGTAGAGGTACAGGTATCATGAGTCTCAGGCCAATGTGGGCTAGACACCTTTTCTCAAAAAACAAAGTTCTGCCTGACTGTAGTGGGACACACCTTTAATCCCAGCAGTTGGGAGTCAGAGGCAGGCAGATTTCTGAGTTCAAGGCCAGCCTGGTCTACAGAGTGAGTTCCAGGACAGCCAGGGCTACACGGAGAAACCCTGTCTTGAAAACAAAGAAACAACAAGAACAAGCAACAGCAATCCCTATGCAGCAATGTAGACCTTGTAGTCTAATAGGAAACACAGAAACATGCCTAGAGGGGCATATTGTTATATGCCATGACAAATTTGGAGTGGTTTTTTTTTTTTTTTTTTTTTTTTAAATACTGAGCTATTATAAGACTATGTTTCTGTTTTATTGCCTGGTGTGGGATACAGGGCTGCTTCAGCTGGCTATGATTTGCCTCATGCTCTAACAGGAGCATGGTTTTGCCAGCTGCAGATAGTTTCTGTGATTGTGTGACTCTGGAACTCTGGGGACTTCTCAGAGTGTGTAAAAATGTTAGGGTAGAGGGTAAAGTGGTAGGTTGTTGGTTGGTTGTTACTGGTTTTTTTTTTTTTTTTTGGCTATTGTTAGCTGTAGTTGGCTATTGTTGACAATTACTGGCTGCTGTTGGCTGTCGAGGCTGTTCCTGGCTGTTGTTGGTCATTGTTGGTGGCAGTTTGTTAAGTAGTCCTATGCAAAGAAGAAACAAGGATTGAAGGCGCACGCCTTTAATCCCAGCACTTGGGAGGCAGAGGCAGGCAGATTTCTGCCGAGGCCAGCCTGGTCTACAGAGTGAGTTTCAGGACAGCCAGGATTACACAGAGAAACCCTGTCTCGAAAAACAAAAAACAAACAAACAAAACAACCAAGAAGTTAGACTTCTTGACCTTGAAGATCAAACTGGCCCCAAGGATGTTGGCCACCCTTAATCAGCAGGGAGTGGTTTATCCCCGTTCTGACCCCTGACTTTGTTGACTTTATTGACTTTATTCAGGGATCTCCCCTCTATCCGTTTTTCTCTCCTACCTAGTGTTAGGGGGTTCAAAGGGTGGAAGAAAAGGGAACCCGCAAAGTACACAAAGACCAGCTACAGTGCTGTGGTCTGGGCAAGGGTGGAGTCCAGTGAAAGTAACAAAAGGAGATTGAACTTGCTGGGGGCCTTTGGGCAAACCCCTACGAGTTCGAGATCAGACTGGGCTACGTAGTAAGACCTTGTCTCTGGGGGTGGGAGGTGGGGGAGTTTAACTTGAGAAAGCACCAGAAATGACTATTAAGAAGAGTACTGTTTTTGGGCTGTAGAGTTCTCTCTATTACATAGCTGTGGCTGTCCTGAAACTCATTATATACTCCAGGCTGGCAACAAACTCACAGAAAACCACATGCCTCTGCTTTCCAAGTGTTAGGATTAAAGGTGTGCACCACT
>JADRCD010231517.1:0-45318 GCA_019843815.1 Montemys delectorum | reverse complement strand
TATTAGTTCTTATTGAGTTTCACATCATGCATTTCAATACTTCTCATCTCCCTATCCACTCATATTGCCCTTCACTCTTCAATCCACCCCTGAAATTAAAACACAAAACAAACAAAAATCATCTCATTGTGAAAGCTGTTGTATGTCACAGTGTGTCCAACATTATATCCCTCTGTCCACACATCTTCACTTGCAAGTGTTTCTGCAATGAGTCACTGGTCTAATTTAAGGTATCTGTGATACCATCATTATTGGATTGTCACTTGGACTCCTTGGTTATTCTGATGTTGCCCTGTGTGATAGAGATCCTTCATACAGGATCAGCAGGACTGGACTTTTCACAGGTACCAGAGTTTCATAGATGACATAGATTTGGGGAGAGGCCAACTCAGAGTCCTGGATCTGAGTCTGTGATAGCTGATGTGGTTAACATTCATGCTCTCCATTATCAGTGCAACTTAGATAAGCTCTCCAATACTGCTCCATCTGGGCCACCCAATGCTACCATCTGTAGGAAGCAGGATTGTCTCTCCTGTTCTCATGATCTCAAGCTGGATGGGCAAGGCTCTAGACCCACTTTCCCATGGGTAGGCTCTCAGGAGTGCCACAGCCAGTGATGAGTGGGGCCAGTTCTGTACAGCCCCTAGACATCCATGTGATCTCCAGCAGCTTTCTCTACCAGGACATCCCATGTTCTGTAGTGGTATTATGAGCCACGGCTATTGACACTGAACTCTGATGCTGTATATCCAGAGAACCATGCATGGCCCTCAGCAGGAGCTCAAGCTGGGACTTCACCAAAGGCCTAGGTGGTAGGACTTTTAATTCACAACAGGCTACTCCTCTGTACTGACAAGTCTACAGTTCCATCCTTCTTCATAATGCTCAAGCTGTTCCATTTCTCTTTCTCTTCCTTTTGACCACAACATATACTTGCTTATTGTGGTGGCTCCTGTTGAAGCCTTGCCATGATGTTGGCCTGGCCCCTGGATGAAATCCTCCATCTTCATTGCCTGTGGCAAGCAGGTATCTATTACCACCTGTGCTATGTACCATAGAACATGTCTGCAGATGCTAAGGAGATTCACCTGTCTCTATCTGTCTTCCTTTTCCTCCCACTCCCCTTCCCTCCCATTCCTCCCTTTCCTCCTCCTGTGCTGCACCACAGGGGTGATAGGTAGGGCTCTGTTTGTCTATGGCCCGTCTATGTTTTAGGGCAAGGCAGATCTGTGGACCTCTTTCCTCATCAGCACAGAGTGGCATAACAGAGCACGGGTCTCTCTCTGTCTTCCATCCAGACGCCTGGATTTTATTTGATTTGATTTTTATGTGTTCCTAGACATAAAACTGCTTTGGCCATCAAGCTAGACATTAAGCTAGGATGAGCAAAAGACTAACAACTGCTTTGTTCCTAACTGATATAAGAATAACACCATCAACAAGATCTCTCTTTGTCCATTGCCAGGTTCTCAGAAATTCTTAAAATTGTTTTCAGAATCGTTTCTGTATTGGTCAGCTCACCAACTCATACTAATTGATTTACTCATCTGGTCAACTATTCCTTACCAAATTGCAATACTTCCTGGGTACATTTCAGGTCTTATAGATGGTTCTTGGAGACTGAAATATGGCTGCAAACAAAACAAAATAAAACAAAGAAACAAACAGAAAAGCAACAAGCATTTTCCAGATGTGTAGAAGGGTAATGCAAGAGATGATAAATGCTGTGGGAATTGGTAAGTATGCAAGGAGGTTAAAAAAGTTGGAGGGGGTATAGGAAATGCAAATGTGAGTAGATTTTTGCCACAAGTTTAAAGAATAGCTCCATTCTAATACCTGCAGGAGTTTTGGCTTAGAGTGGAGAATACAGAGCCTCACAGTCAAAACTTCTGAAATATACTAAAGAATATGATGCTAGCTAGAGTCTAATAGTTGGGAGTATAAGAGAAAACTCGTGAGAGATAAGCAATCATATGGGACCATTGTTGGAATTTGAAAAACTTACAACTTTTACATTTTATTCCAAAATAGTCGTTGGATGGTTTTGAGATTTTGAGTGATTGACAAGGTTAATGTGTTCAGTTGCTTCCTTAGCATATCGAATACCCACTGATGCTGTTAATGGAGCTTGTTTCTTGAAAGCCTCACTAAACTGTCAACTCTTTTATCTACTTTTATTTTGTGGTATTCATATAGAAAAATAGGTCAAGTATGTAGGTTTGGCAGGGAACTAGATACTTTAACTTTTCTTGGATGTATATATGGTTAACCTAAGGGTTAACATGCAGCTTGACCCCTTTTGGTCTCTTCTAGAATCGATATATCAGGTACTAAGTAACTGGATGTAGTAGGCTTTTATTTATCATGACCACGTTTACTGTGAGAATTACATCAAATCTATGAAGCTACAATTCATTGTCATTGTTCTGTTGTGATCCATTTGCTGATAGATTGGGAAGATCTAGGCAGAAAAAAAATCCTCATTCTGGCTAACTTTTTGTTGTTGTGTTGTTGTTACTTCCATTGAGAGCAGGATATTTTAAGTAAGAACAGCTTTACTCACTTCTGGATAGCATCTAGGTGATCTCTTCACACAGTAAGTGATATTCCAAATCATTTGCAAAGCAGTTGGATTCACCCATTAAGGTGAAGAGCAGCAAGAGAACCAAGTCATAGAATGGTGAAGCTGGCATTCTGTGCATGGGAGAAGAAGGAACTGGAAACTGATTTTAAGCTCCACAAAGCTAATGCTGTCACTTACTTATTCTTTCATGGTGGGAAAATGGCCTTTATTCCTTGAGGTTGTTTAACTAGAAACAATTGCAAGTAGCATTTCTGAATACCAGTAAAATATGGGAGATGGTCATATTTACCCAGATATTTAATTGTTATCAACTGTTTTCATAGTTGTGATGTTAAGCCTGACTTTTCCCCTTTTCTGCTCCAAATATGTCTACTTCTCTATGTTAATATCTGTGTTTGCTGTCTCATATCCAGAAATTTCATCATGGACAGATATTCTTCTTCAATTTTATGCTGTGTAGAAGACATGCTATATCATATAGTTTAAGCACATGATAAAAATGTGTATGTAAAGAAACAAAGGTGGAAAACTCATTCAGAATTAAGGTATCATGTGAATACCAGTTATTGAAGCGACTTAAGTATCTCAAAGCAAGAAATAAGAAAAGTAGTGATACCTGATTCCTGGTATTGCTTTAAGTCCCCACTACTAAACACAAATATGTAGAAGATGAGTTTTAAAGTTTTATATATATGTATGTGTGTGTGTGTGTGTGTGTGTGTGTGTGTGTGTATGTGTGTGTGAGTGTGTATGGATATGTGTATAGGAATGAGTGTATGTGTGTATGTGAGTGTGTATAAGTGTGTGATAAATGGAGAGTAATTATCAGCATTTTGGATGCTTGTAATAAATAATAATTAGGCTTCCACTTATGTCTTCAAATTTATCAGGAAAAATTTCTAATCTTAATATAGACACATAGCAATTAGCATTTTGCAGATTTATGACTCTTTAGGGTATTACTATAAAATTTTGATTTCAAGCAGCAGTGTAAGTTTTAATATTTCATCACGAACATTCTTGTTGAACATATCTGCTTTGTTTATGATTTTAAGTAACTCTGAATTTAGGTCATGAAATCTGTCTTTGGTATAACAGCCAAGCCAAGTAATCTTGAAGCTGAAGTTGAGCAACAAACTTAGTACAAACTGGAGAAGTCATAATTAGTTCTATACAACTTTGTACGCCTCGTAGCTTCTTGCATATGGAAGATTTTTTTTTTTACTAAAGTTAGATCCATAACAAGACAATCACAACATGTGACAGACAGGAAATATTGTTTCCTGGTGCAACATGATTTTGATCACATAATGACTGTTATTCAAGTATGTTCTTACAATGTATTATTGTATGCTTCTTTTCTAATCTCTGTCAGGAAGGACATGTTTTTTTCTGAATACATACTTTCCTGTTGAAATGATATATAATATCAGATTGTTTCTAAGATCTCTTGTAATAATTGAGATATTAGATATAGCTAATTTGTAAACTTTGAGTTTAACATTTGGTAAAATTTATATTATCAAACCTAGTTTATAGATAAGATATTTATTTATTACCTTTACTACACATAGCTGGTTATATATAATTTAGTGTGTATTAACACAAAGTTGTTTATATGGATTTTTCTTCATAAAAAATAAATAAATTAATAAGAAAATGCATAGGAATCTGTTCATGCTAAATATAGCAAAATTATCACGCTGAGTTGTACAGCTAAAAGTTGCTTGAGTGTTTTTGTTTTTTGAAGTGAGATCTTACTCAGTTGCTAATGCTGTTTTTAAAGTATTGGACTTCAGTGATCCTTCCACCTTAGTCTTTCATCTTAGCCTCTTGAGAGCCAGGAGAGTATAACGCATGTGCTCAGCCATGCTCAGCTAGCTTCAGATGTTTATCAGAGAAAAACATGTAACAATCCACTAAGGGAGAGTAAAAGGACAATGTGCTTCAGTGATCTTCTCCCCATGGACACACCAACTGTTCACAGTCCAGACTGCTTTCATAAAAGTGAAAGAAATCATTATTCCTCAGTTCTCTCCTCCAACGTTTGACTTTACAATTAATCTTCCTACACCTCCCTTCCATGTTGTTCCCTGAGCCTTGATAGGGAGAGGCTGTGATATAACTGTCCCAGGGTTGTGCACTCAATAGAGGTATTTTTATGTCTTTAAGATCAAGAGAATAGAGCTCTAAGCATTAAGGTAACTCTCTTATTCCTAACATAAAAGTCTGGGAGTAATTTATCTCCAGTTTGGCGTTAGAATAATTGTTACTTGGTCTAATATGCTTCATTATGATAATTTATTATTTTTGCTCTTGCACAAAATCAAATTCTCAATATGGTATTGAAATCACCAGTCTGTACTGCCCTTTTACAGTTTTACTCTCTTGTAACACTATGTAAAAACTTGACAGTACATCAGGCGTAAGAAGTGTCTATCTGTGATCAAAATACTCTGCAGAACCCCATGTATCATTGCTATTCTCCCTAGTGGTTGTGTTCTCACTGCTAGCACAATGAGAGGAGAGAGAAAGTCACACTCTGCATATTTTTGGAGCTGCAAATTTTCTCTCTTCCTATAATGTGTGTCACTTCCTCAATGGTGTCTTTGACAGTTTTTCTTTCAGCTAAGGTTTTGTTCAAAACATAAAGTTTAATAATTTCAGATGTAGTAAAATTTTCATGAATGCTTCATTCTGTGCTTCAACTGAAATGAAGAAGAACAGCATGCTTGATGCAAATAGATGTGAATCTCTGGGAGGCTGCTGCAGTTTCTATTTTAAATGCTACATGGTATTGTATAATAATTCATATTGTAAAAAGAGTTGGAACTGCTCTTCTCTCAGTTTTTCCATGCCATTAATTTATTGCCATTTTTAAACTTAAGTTTCTGGATTGACAACAAACTATTTGGCTTAAATAAACCTAAAGTTATTTGTAGTTTTCATAGATGCACTTTAAATAAAATTATATTTCTACATTAAATAAATTTATGTCTAATACACAACCAAAGACTTGTTAACACATAACCCTTCTCTTTAAGCATCCAGTCCAGCCCCTATGGCTTCTTTCTATTCTATTTTCAGCACTATTCTGACTGAGAAGCTATCCACCCTCCAATTATAGCAGCCTGGAAGCTGACTCCCGAACCTTTGAAGCTTTGTTATATTCTAAGTAAAGAGACACTTTTTAAAACTGCAAGAGAAGGTGGCATTTCTAAGGTTCAAGAAAGTGTGAACTTTGCCACAAAGCATATTAAGCTATTCAGTTCTACTTCTAGAAGGTTTTACTTAATGTAGCCATGGTGTTGCTATTGTAAAACATGCTTTTGAATCAAAGAAGAGAGAGGAAATATTTCAATAAAGATAATTTTGACATGAAGGTGTCTATTGTTATGAGCAGAGCTTTTGAATGCACTGAAACAGTTCTTGACAGTAAAGAGGATTTCAATATATATTTTTGTCACATTTAAATAAGCAAGAAAGAAAGGGAAAATGAGCAATTCTTAAAATTCTATGTTTTCTGACACAATGTTAAGAAAAAGAAACGAAAACTGAATTCTATAATATAGAATTAGCTAGTATTTCTTTTATGAATCAGCCTTTAGAGTTTACTTTCTACATTATGGATACATTCTTAATTTAGTAAATATTGAGTATCATACATACATACACACACGTATTATTTTATATAGTGGAAACACTTCAGTATTTGAATATTTCTTGGCACAATCTATGTATTTTACGAAGGCAGCATTCATATTATCTTTAATTTTTTCCATTTGTGTTTTTGTCAACGGATTCTTAAGATCCCTCACTCACAATCTACATAAAATCTAATTGCCATTGTAATTATACAGACAAGGATATTTATCCAGAATAACAGAGTACCTATTCTTAGAGCCAGATTACACATTAGGACTGCTAACATCCAGCCTAGCTTTTCCCACTCTAAGAAATGCCATCTACAACACAATTATGCAAGTTTTCTGCTTTATGTTTTCCAAATATAGCCTCTACACACATATACATTATGTGATGTGATATTACCTATCCAATACTACCTGTCTGAAACATTAACATATATATTATAAAACTATTTTCATCTTCTCAGTAGCATGTAAATGTGGGTAATAATTTATCTTCTGTTTTTATATTGAATCATTAAAACCCGAGGTTATCAAATTACCTGTGCAAACTGAAGACAGAATTGAAATTAAGCTAAATTTAAGTTTTTACTCTCTGATTTCACAGAGCACTGATAGTTACAACTATTTGTTGTCTTCCGTAAATAACAAAGTGTCTGAGGAAAAAGCTACCAAGATAACTGACCCCATACACATTCAGCATGTGTCCTCAGGGAAATCTCTCTCCAACATTCCCAGGGTTCATTGTTCAAATCTTATGCTAAACAATCTAAACTGTTTAACTGTTTATGTTAAAAACAAGCTAACTGTTTGAAAAAATGCAAATAATTTAAATATGGCTATGTGGGACTAGATGCCCTAAAACTCTTATAGAGCCTAAAATTTCAAAGTGCTTAAAATTTTGTGGGACATTTAAAAGTTAGATTGTGCTTCATACTGTGATACTGATATCAATATGAGATCTTGAGGATAAGGCAGGAAGGAAGTTTATGGTTTAATACTAAGGTACTAATGTCAAGTTGATGAGAACACACTTTCTTGTCTTTTATTTATTTATTTATTCATTTATTATTTATTTATTTATTTAATTTCTTACAATCTAGATTTTATTCCCCCTACCCTCAGTCCACACTTCGACTGTTCCTCACCCCATACCTCCTCCCCAACCCCTCTCTCTCCATGAGGATGTCTCTACCACCCACTACATACCCATTCAGACCTCTAAACTCCCTAGGGCCTTCAGTCTCTTGAGGGTTAGGTGGATCTTCTCTGAGTGAACCCAGACCCGGCAGTCCTCTGCTGTATCTGTGTTGGAGGCCTCATATCAGCTGGTGTATGCTGCCTGGTTAGTAGTCCAGTGACTGAGAGATCTCAGAGGTCCAGGTTAAATTTGAGACTGCTGGTCCTACTACAGGGTTGCCCTCCTCCTCATCTTCTCCCAACCTTTCCCTAATTCAACAACAGGGGTGAGCAGCTTCTGTCCATTGGTTGGGTGTGGATATCTGCATCTGAATATTTCCACTGCTTGTTAGGTCTTCCAGAGTGTGGTCATTATAGGTCCCTTTTTGTGAGAGCTCTATAGCCTCAGTAATAGTATCAAGCCTTGGGACTTCCACTTGAGTTGTTTCCACCTTTGGCCTGTTGCTGGAATGTCTTTTCTTCAGGCACTTCTCCATTCCATCCCTGCAGTTCTTTCAGACAGGAACAATATGGGTCAGAGTTTTGACTGTGGGATGGCAGCCCCCTCCCTCGCTTGACACCTTGTCTTCCTGTTGGAGGTGGGCTCTGTAAGTCCCCTTTCCTTATCATCAGGCATAAGGTCTGTCCCATTGAGTCCTGAAAGTCTCTCACTTATTGGGTTTCTGGTGCCTTCTGGAGGGTTCTCCCCCCAACCTCCTACCTCCCAAAATGATGCTGGTCTAACTGGTTGTCTATATGTAGAAAATGAAAATAGAGTGGTATTTGTCACCTTGCACAAAGCTCAAGTCCAAGTGGATCAAGGACCTCAACATAAAACCAGATACATTCAATCTAATAGAGAAGATTGTGGGAAAGAGCTTTGAACTCATTGGCACAGGTAGGAATTTCCTAAACAGAACTCCAATGGCTCATGCTCTAAGATCAAAAATTGATAAATGGAATCTCCTGAACCTGGAAAGCTTTTGTGAGGCTAAACTGAGAATTCACAACAGAGTAATCTTGAATGGCTGAGAAGCACCTAAAGAAGGGTTCAAAAGTCCTTAGTGATCAGAGAAATGCAAATCAAAACTACCCTGAGATTCCACCTTATACCAATCAGAATGGCTAAGATCAAAACCTCAGTTGACAATACATTTGGCAAGGATTTGGAGAAAAAGGAACACTTCTCCATTGCTGGTGGAATTGCAAACTTGTACAACCACTCTGGAAATCAGTCTGAAGGCTCCTCAGAAAATTGGAAACAGATCTACCCGAAGACCCATCAATACCACTCTTGGTAATATACCCAAACAAAGCCACACCATGCCATAGGGGCACATGTCCAACTATGTTCATAGCAGCCTTATTTGTAATAGCCAGAAGCTGGAAACAACCCAGATATCTCACTACAGAAGAATGGATACAGAAAATGTTGTTTATTTACACAATAGAATACTACTCAACCATTCAGAACAAGGACATCCTGACTTTTGCAGGCAAATGGATGGAGTTAGAAAATATCATCCTAAGTGAGGTAACTTAGACCCAAAAGGACTTGCATGGTATGTACTCACTAATAAGTGAATATTACCCCCCAAAAGTACAGAATACCCAAGATACAACCCACAGAACTCAAAAAGGTCAACAAACTGAAGTACCCAAGTGAGGATGCTTCAGTCCCACTTGGGAGGGAGAAAAAAGCAATCACAAGTGAGAGGGAGGGAAGGACCTGGGAGGGAAAGTGGATGGGGTGGGGGGTGTCGAGGGGAGAGGGGAACCTGATCCAGTATTGGGTAAGAGAAAACGACTGAACCCCTGAGACCAGCAGGAAGAATGGAACAAGGACACAATTTTATTGGTTGATTTTGGCTAACTTGACAAAAATCTAGAAATATCGAAGAAAAGAGACTGTTAACTAAGAAAATATTTCACTAACTTAGCCCGTAAGCAAGTCTGTTGGACATTTTCTTTACTAATTATTCATGTGAAAATGCCCAGTCTACTCTAGCAGGAGCCAACACTGGGCAAGGGGACTCAGGTTGTAAAACGAGTGAACCTGGAGTCAGCATAATCCAAAGCCCCCACTTCAGGCCTTGCAGCTAGATTCCTGCCTTTAATTACTGTTTTCCATTCCCTTCATGATGGACTGTAAAGTTCAAATAAACCCTTTCTTTGCCAAGTTGCTTTCATCATGGTTTTTAATCAGAGAAAGATAAACTAAGCAAAGATACTAAAGCCTTAACTGTACAACACATAAAGATAGATATCACCGCAAAGTAGTCATTGCATCTTTGAAGGTAGAAAATTATTTCTTGTTTCAATACTGAAATGGACTCAGCGCAAAGTATCTGAATAGTGGTTAAAGAAGAAGGAAGAAGAGAGGGAAGGGGAGACTGAGTTTCTACAGGTGGATATGGAGGGATAGGGAGATGAGTGGGATTGGAGTGCATGATATGAAATTCCCCAAGAATCAGTGAAAAGTTATAAAAGAAAATTATGACAAGAAAAATAAAGCCAGTAGCAATTAGAGAACTGAATATGCATAAGTTTTCAAGTTTTGATTACCAAGATTTATATTCTGTTGTTGTATTAGCCAGCAATATTAATTATATAATATATTTAAACATAATAAATTCAAAGGTAATATGATTTTCAACCAAAATTTTATTAACATCACATAAATACACACATGCAAATATATACACACATACATACCCTTGCACACACATCTTATACACACACACAATTATTAGCCACACATAGGCAGAAATACTCATTGACTAGATCTCATGGTCTTGTTTATTTGAGGAGTTGCTTAGTTTGGAAATTGTCTGTTGTCTCACTATTTTAACAAAATATCAGTAAATACATTTCACGTGTGTTTTTGCAATTTATGGACTAATATAGGGTCCTATATTGGGAAACAGAATTATATGTCCCACCAGAAGAATGAAAATTATTTTTCTACTTCCAATGCTGAAGTAGAGAGGCTAGTGGTAGAACATTTAGGTAGAAGTAATAAGAATCATAAAGTGATTTCAGTCTTTTACTGTGACAGAAATCTCTTTAAACTGCTTCTTGTCTATGCTTGATATTTAGCTAGAACACTGAAGAATACAACTCCGAGGTATGAAAATACATATACATTTACAAAATATAACTTGATCCCTAGGTATAGTAAACTAACAATGGTATTTGAAGCCACATTAGAACGATTAATAAAAATAATCTAATTAAGTAATTGTTGTAGTCTCAGTTTTGAAAGTTCAATTAAATGAGATTCGAAATTATTCTTCTTGCCTCCACTAATTAGCAAGCTTGTCTCTGCTTCAGTTAAGCATGAAGCTAATATCAGTGCTGCCTGTTCACCTCAGGACTGCTTCTGCAATTTTCCTACTGTTCTGGGATTAGATACAATTAAAATGAAATTGAATCCGTGGTTTAATCCTGTTGATGAAGCCTGCCCTAAAGCAAGCCCCATGGCATCTCGTGGTTCAGTGTTGGACAAGGGAGGTGCATTACCATTCCCGACGTGTATTTATTTACTCTATGCTCCATGAGTTTTCCCTGCCCTAGCTTGGTGCCATCACTCACAGCACTTTCGAAAAGTCCCTCTGGTAGCTGATTGTTTTTCATTCATTATAATTTATTTTTCTTTATTTTTAATTGAGCATAAACTTGAAATTAAGCACAAGTTTAACAACACTTGTTTCCATGCAGTGAGAAGTTCATTCTTAATAAACTCAAGAGTAGAAGTGTCTTGTAGTTACTTTAGAGATTTTAGCATTTGGTTATCTTCCTACTAGTTATGACTACCAAAAGTAAATATGCTTCTAAGAGCTCCTGGTGTCAAACGTAGATTAGTTAATGCAGATTCTATTGTTACTTTTACAATGAAGCAAGTAGAGTACTGTTTAATGGACAATTACACCAAAGTTCTGCATCATCCTTGAATCACAGAGGCTTTTGTGTTTGTTTGTTTTGTTTTTCAAGACAGGGTTTCCCTGTATAACACTGGATGTCCTGGAACTCACTCTGTAGGTCAGGGTGGCCTCAGAAATCCATCTGTCTTTGCCTCTCAAGTGCTGGGATTAAAGGGGTGTGCCACCATTGCCCAACTTCACAGAGGTTTTTTAAAAATATTATTTATTTTTTTATTTTTTATTCCCTTAACCTCTTTGGCAATTTTGAGCCACTTTTATTTTGTAATGAATAACAATATACATAATTTCCCCTTAAGTTTTAGTGAATATATAAATTTAAATATTGGATGTATGTTTGAAAAAGTACCATACTAATGGATTGGGCCATCTTATCTGTCCAAAATACAAGCTAAACAAAAATGACGCCAATGAACACGCCAAACTGGAAAAATATAAGATCATAATGCCGCCTTAACCTTACACAAAGAACAGTAGAAAACTGAAGAAAACTGGGAATAGAAGAGATGGCCTTCTCAAGGGAAGAGCACTAACTTACTATTACAAAATGTTCAGCCCCCAAAACATGCACATCATTATGTAGAATTAACAGGAGATTATGTTTAGGAATACATATGTTAATACATATATGCATATAACAACAATGAAAATAAGGCCATGAATTTGAAAGAAAGTAAGGCGTATATATAGGAGGGTTTGAAGGGAGGAAAAGGAAGTGAGAGATTTTGTAAATATATTGTAATCTCAAAGTTTTAACAAATGGTTTATTGTAAGGATTTTAAAGACACACATGCACATACACATATGCATGTAAACACACATGTACAAACACACACACACTGGTATTTATATAAATTTACAGAAAATTATGAAGCCCTAGGAAAAAAATTTGGTAAAATCAGATAAGGACATTTATGTTATATATTTTATCTGGGATATTCTAGATTATTTTGTAAAATATTATTTTGTTTAATGCAAATAAAAATCACCCTGAGATTCTACTTCACAGCACTCAGAATGTCTAAGATCAAAAACTCAGGTGACAGCAGATGCTGGTGAAGATGTGGAGAAAGCGGAACACTCCTCCATTATTGGTGGGATTGCAAGCTGGTACAACCACTCTGGAAATCAGTCTAGTGTATCCTCAGAAAATTGGACATAGGACTAGCTGAGGACCCAGCTATATCATTCCTGGGCATATACTCAGAAGATGCTCAAACATGTAATGAGGACACATGCTCCACTATGTTCATAGCAACCTTATTTATAATAGTCAGAAGCTAGACAACCCAGTTGTCCCTCAACAGAAGAATGGATACAGAAAATGTGGTACATTTGCACAATGGGGTACTACTACTCAGCCATTAAAAACAATGACTTTATGAAATTCTTAGGCAAATGGATGGAACTAGAAAATATCCTGAGTAAGGTAACCCAGTCACAAAAGAACACACATGGTATGCACTCACTGATAAGTAGATACTAGCCCAAAACCTCGGAGTACCCAAGATACAATTCACAGTCCGTATGAAACTCAACAAGAAGGAAGACCAAAGTGTGGATGCTTCGGTTCTTCTTAGAAGGGGGAACAAAATACTCACAGGAAGAAATACAGGGACAAAGTGTGGAGCAGAGACTGAAGGAAAGGCCATGTAGAGATTGCCCCACCTAGGGATTTGTCTCATATACAGCTACCAAACCCAGACACTATTGCGGATGCCAAGAAGTGCTTGTTGACAGGAGCCTATTATAGCTGTCTCCTGAGAGGCTCTGCCAGAGCCTGACAAATACAGAAGCAGATGCTTGCAGCCAACCATTAGGCTGAGCACTGGGTCCACAATGGAGGAGCTAGAGAAAGGCCTGAAGGAGAAGAAGGAGTTTGCAACCCCATAGGTAGAACAATAATAGCAATCAACCAGACCCCCTAGAGCTCCCAAGGACTAAGCCACCAACCAAAGAGTACACATGAAAGGACTCATGGGTCCAGTTGCAAATGTAGTAGATGATGGTCTTGTTGTATGCACTAATGGGAGAAAGGCCCTTGGTCCTGTGAAGGCTGGATGCCCCAGTGTAGGGGAATGCCAGCGCTGGAAACGCAGGGAGTGGGTAGGTGGGTCAGAAAGCACTCTCACAGAAGCAAGGAGGGGTGGGATAGGTATTTGGCATAGGGGAAACCAGGAAAGGAGATAACATTTGAAATCTAAATAAATAAAATATCCAATAAAAATAAAAAGTGAAATAAAGAGAGGGGGAGAGAGCAAAAAAGAGGGGAGAGAGAGAGAGAGAGAGAGAACAACTACTCATTTCTTTGAGTTAGTTGCTGAAGGTTTTTATCAGCTGGAGGAGTTCTCTGGTACATTTTTAGGGTCACTTATGCATTTTATAATACCATCTGCAAACAGTGATACTTCGGCTACTTCCTTTGACTATATCCTCTTGATCTCCTTTAGTTGTCTTATTGCTGTAGCTAGAACTTCTAGTACTATATTGAAGAGATATGGGAAGTGTGGATAGCCACGTCTTGTTCCATATTTTACTGGAAATGCTTTAAATTCTCATTTAATTTGATTTTGGCTATTGGCTTGCTGTATATTGGCTTTATTGCATTTACATATTTGCGTATATTCCTACTCTCTCCAAGACTTTTATCATGAAGGGCTGTTGGGTTTTGTTGTTTTGGCACCTAGTGAGATAATGGACCACCTTGTCTGGCCTAAGTGGGAGATTATACACCTAGTCCAGCAGTAACTTGATGTGTGTGTGGGGGGGTGTGTGGGTGAGTGTGTGTGGGGTGAGTGGGTGGGTGAGTGGGTGTGGGTGTGGGTGAGTGGGTGTGTGGGGGGGTGGGTGTGGGTGAGTGTGTGTGGGGTGAGTGGGTGGGTGAGTGAGTGTGTGGGTGTGTGGTTTGGGTGAGTGTGTATGTATGTGTGTGGGTGGGTGTGGGTGAGTGAGTGGGTGAATGGGTGTGTGTGGGTGAGTGGATGTGTGTGGGTGAGTGTGTGTGTGTATGGGTGTCGGTGACTGGGTGCATGGATTAAAGTGGAGGATGTGGGTCTTACTTGGGAGGTGACTCCCAGAGGGGGATTTCTTTTTCTCAAAAGAGAAAGAGGAGGTGAACTGTGGGCAGCACTTGCATGAGGGAGTACTGGGAGGAGATGGAGGGCTGATACTGTGTTATAATGTGAATAAATAAATTAAATTTTTAAAAAGTTTAGTGTTTGTGACAAAATCATAGGGATTTTTCATTAAGAAGGGTGTAAAAGTACTTGGTCCTATTGCACAGTGCTTTTTTCATAATCTTTAGTGGTAGAAATGGAAATATGACATTTGTACATTTTACTGATGTGGTTTCAGGGTCTTTAGATTTGAATATACTTGGTCTGGGATAGAGTGGTTATTCTAAAAAGACACAATTTAATGATATACATCTAGGGCTTATTATATATGCATTCAGATAGACAGGTATCTCATAGACTTCACAAGTAATTTTACAATGCTATTTGAATGTGATGTAATCCCAACAATAACTGCAATGTGTTCCTTTCTGAGATAATAATCAGCTAGCCAGATAACAATCTACCAACCCACCCATCTACTCATCCATTCTTTTTTTTTTTTAATAGAAAAAAAGGCATTGCTTTCTATTTAAAGTAAATACTTAAAAATAGCAGTGGCACAGAATATGCTCGAGATTGTGAGGGGGGAGGGCGGAGGTGAAGCTGCAGGGCTCCCACATAGAGCCCATTATTGTAAACACCAGAAGAAGGAGAACTGGATAAACCACAATGGGCGTGTTCCAGTGAAGTGTTTGCCAAGTATGTGCCCAGGTCTATTACAGCTACTGAGCAAAAGGGTTGGCATGAATAGTTATGTCCTTAATGTGGACATCATTAAGAGGTCTGTATGTCTTCTCATTTACTGGTAACTTCTCCAACTCATCCAAAGTCTCCAGGCCATCTATTACCTTTCCAAACACTGTATATTTCATGTTCAAGTGTGGTTGCCTGCCATAGGTGATGAAGAACTGAGATCCATTGGTATTTGGGCCATTATTAGCCATAGATACAACACCTCGAACATTGTGCTTTAGATATTCACTGTACTCATCCTCAAACTTCTTGCCCCAGATACTGCTGCCTCCTTTTCCAGTTCCTGTTGGATCTCCTGTTTGAACCATGAAGCCCTTGATGTTTCTATGAAACACACAGCCGTTGTAGTAATTACTGGCACAAAGAGCCAAGAAATTCTCACATGTTTTGGATGTTTGCTCACAGAAGACTTCTATCTTGATATCTCCCACATCTGTATGCAGTGTCACAGACATTCTCTTTCTTGATGGTTCTAGGAAGCACTATTTAATTTTTCAAAGCTCCCACTTAGCTCAGCACCGCTGCTGCAGGAACAGAAAAGCCTCAACCACAGGTGCCGACATGCCTGCGGGGTCCAAAGGCGTCTCTAGGTGCCACCGGCTATTCATCCATTCTTCCAGGCATTGCGTTGCTTACTTATTTTTATATTTACACATTCATCTAACTCTTCAGTAACATTCTATATCAAAATTAAGATTTATCCTTTATCTTTGGAGATATTTCATCCTAAGAGAGGAGATATGCTACCTGAACTAAATGGTGATTGCAAGATTCAGCATACCATGGTGTAATCTTAGTTATGGTTTCTATTGCTGTGAAAAGCACAATGATCATGGCAATTTTTATAATAGAAAACATTCTATTGAGGCTGGCTTACTTTTAGAGATTTAATCCATTATTGTTACTGCAAGAACAATGACAGCAAGAAGGTCTACATAGTGCTGAAGCAGAAGCTGAGAGTTCAATAGCTGGATCTGCAGGAAGCACTAAGAGAAAGTCATGTCCTGGCTTGAGTATCAGACTTCAAAGCCTGCTCCCAGTGACACAAGTGTCCAACGGAGACATACCTCCTAATAGTACTACTCCCCATGATCCTATGGAGCCACTCTTATTCAAACCACCACATACCACTCCTTATCCTCCTTAAGATTGTAGCTATATCATAATACAAAGTGCATTTAGTCCAACTTCAATTGTCTACATAGTCTATAAGTGTCAAACTTGCTTAAAAATCCAAAGTTCAATGTCTCTTTTAAGACTAGAACAATTTCTTTAGTAAAATCCCCTGTGAAATCAAAATGAAAAAGTGGATCACATACTTACAACATATAATGGCACAGGATGAACATTAGAATTCCAAAAGGATGCTTAAAAAGGAAACACTTGACAACAGAAAGACTGAAAAACAGCCGGGAAAACTCCAGACACTGCATCGCTGTGTCCAATGTTAAAATACTCCTCAGATCTCTGACTTCTTTGATCTTTGTTGACTGTAACTTACATCTGACTCCTGGGCTGGTTCCTCTCCCTGTTAGCAGCTTTCTTTGGCAGTTATCCCAGGGCTATAGCATCTTCAATATTTTGAGGTCTTCAGGACAATGCAAGCTTAAGCTTCTTCTTCTTCTTCTTCTTCTTCTTCTTCTTCTTCTTCTTCTTCTTCTTCTTCTTCTTCTTCTTCTTCTTCTTCTTCTTCTTCTTCTTCTTCTTCCTCTTCCTCTTCCTCTTCCTCTTCTTCTTTTCTCTCTGTCTCTCTCTCTCTTTGTCTCTCTGTCTCTGTCTCTCTGTCTCTGTCTCTGTCTCTCTGTCTCTCTGTCTCTCTTTGTCTCTCTGTCTCTTTCTCTGTCTCTCTTTGTCTCTCTGTCTCTGTCTCTCTCTGTTTCTGTCTCTGTGTGTCTCTGTCTCTGTCTGTCTGTCTGTCTGTCTCTCTCTCTCTCTCTCTCTCTCTCTCTCTCTCTCTCTCTCTCTCTCTCTCTCTCTCTCTCTCCTTTACAGCTTCACAGAATGGCATACCTATGTCTCTAGGCAGGGATACTCTGACACATGCCTAGCCTTAGCAGCTTTCCTTAGTCATGTAGAAAGTTTTCATATCCCCATTCTTCTATTCTTTATTCTAAAGCCAGATCCATAAAGCTGAAGCTATCAAGATCTGCTGCTTGCTGAGGCTGTAGCATGGATCAATATTTCAATTGTACCTTTAGCAGCTTTCTAATTTCAATGGGTTCCTTTACTGTATAAGTCTGGCTGTCTTTAGTAGAACAAGGTGACCTTGAAATCTTCCTGTCTCAGTATCCTGAGTTTTAGGATTAAGATGTATAAACTTTTTGTTTAATTCCTTTTTCACAGGTTTGAATCTTAGCTGGGTGGGATCTTTCTCTGAGGTCATCATTCTCTTTATTCCATTTAATATTAGGCTTTTCTTTAATCTGTTTATCTCCTTGAACAGAGAACTTAGCTTCATTCTACTTCCTTCTTTGCCTGTCTTCCTCAAATTATACTTTTTCCATTTTTTTTATTACTCCAATTATTCATTGTAAACCTATGAGAGATCGCCTACCACAAGTACCTGACTACTGGAAGCTGAAGAAATCTAAAAATGTTACATAGAATTTAACTAAACAAGTAGAAAAATAAAGTAAGTAGCTCTGTCAGAAAAGTGGGTCTATGGTATAGAAGCTAATACAATTTTCCCATTAGACCAACAGATTGCAGCAAGGATAACAGTGTGCCTCAATGGCAAGGTGCTACCTTCCTTGTCGAGAGCTCCTGACTTTTCATCACAGCACTATGGAAGAAGCAAGCAAAGGATCATGTTAACAAAACTGGTGTCTCTAATAGGAGGAGTTTTGAAAAAAAATGATGCTGGAAGAGAAGATAAGTCTTGGGATAAATGGGACTTTGGTGTCAGAGTCATCAGTTACCCAAATGTCTTGATTTTACTTCCACAAATTCATTGGCTTTGAAGACAGTAGTGTAGAACAAGTATAAAATACCTTATTTTTCTAATACAACAACTTAATATAAAAGGGATATTGTGATTTTAGAACTGAATTTTGAATTTACTTAAAATGTGAGATTAGCTCTGTTTTAGAAAATGCTTCTCTTATTTATAATTATAAATATATCTGTATGATTATGCTATGGCTCAATTAAACACTGATTATCCATCTCTAAACTTTATTATCTATAAATAACAGCTACCTTGAACATCTAATTGTGGTTCTCTATATGCCTTTACCTTCCTGTGGTATTATTTCAGAAATTAATTTTTAGTGAACAATATGCTAATTTCATGGCATATTATATTACATAATTAAGTATGAATGTCAAAGAAATATACACAAGTTTGCAAAATTCTTTGAGAATGGGAGGTAAATGAGTGTGTTAAGTAAACATTTACTCTGAAATTTAAAATTTTTCATATATTAACTTATAATAGTAAGTTATGAATGATGTGAAAAAAGAAGTCTACACAACCAATACTTGGTGAGTTCACAAGTCACATGCAAGATCTTAAAAATTATGCTCATTGACAATATTTGAGCAACATTCCAGAAAGTTAAAAGATAGAGAAGGATAATATAGAGAAGGATTATGCATCTCCTGGAAGGATTGGAGAAATGGTTCAAGCCATTAAGAGAACTTGATACTCTTCCATGGGACACAAGTTTGTTTTCCAGAATCCACACCACATAGCCCACAAGTACCTGTAACTCTGGGTCCAGAGAATATGGATTCTCTCTCTGGCTTCTGTGGGCACCTGAACTTAAATACACATATTCTCCCATAGATACACTTGCATGGATAATTAATTTTTTATTATTTATTTACATCCAGCCATTACACCCCACTTCTGGTCCACCTTTCCACCATTCCTCATCCCACTCCTCCTCACCCTTTCCCCTGAGAGGGTGTACTTCCCCTAACAGGCTTCTCTTTCTTCCATGAGACAAAAACAAAAAATAAATGGTTCACCAAAGTTATTTGTTAATTATTTATCTAGAAGTAGCAATTTTAAGCTCATTGTTCTAAATAACATACATATAGGAATTACATGAACATAAGAATTACTGGTTTAGTTTATCTTGAAGAATAATAAAATATTTATTACAAATAATATATTGTATATATATATACACATATATATATGAGAGTATATATAGTAATACTTAATAACTTAAGAACAATGTTAATATTTCACTCTGAAAACTGACAGGAGTTTGGATTCTGACTGATTTTCAGCTCTATTGTGATATCTAGGAAATAAAATGAGTTTAGATAATCATCAACTGATGAACTGAAAATAAAAAATGTGGTTACATTATTATGTGCAAATTAAAATATTAAACTTAGAGGTAAATATATGAGATGTGAATAAAGTAGAGAATGTTTTTTAAACTAATGGCTTCATTTCAAATTTTATTTCTCAATATAAGGCTTTGCATAGTTAAATGTTTCAATTGTTGCATAAATATTGTTTATTTGTAACATTTATTCAGAAAACTCAATGTGGACAGTTTAGAAAATCAACTGTGTATTAGATAATTAAATCTGTTTAAATATGGAAATATTTAGCCAATCCTTACAGATTTCTGTTAATACAGGACTATGGAATGCTATATAACATTACAAACAGGAGCTAAGACACCAGAAAATTTAAGTTGGTTATTTCTACAAAGATCTTCAATTTCTAGACAAAATCTTATGATAACACTGTTACTGCCATAATATCAACTATATTTAAGATTAAGATATGATCTAAATGTATTCATAAGTGATAATCTGCAGCAGTGGTTTTAAACCTGTGGGTCCTGATCCCTTTGAGGCCACATATGAGATACCCTGTATATCAGATATTTAGATTATGATTCACAACATAAGCAAAATTAAAGTTATGAAGTAGCAATGATATAATTTTATGGTTGGGGGGTCACGGCACATGAGAAACTGCATCAGGAAAGTTAAGAACTACTGCTCTACAGTACCATGGTGAATGGGCTTAGATAGAGCAACAGGAAATTGTTCTCCGGCTGCTACAACCTCAAGAATTAATTCTTATAACATCCAGGTGTGTCAAAAGGTCCAATGAGTGTGCATTGAGTACATGAAATATTCTAGCAATGCAGAAGAAATTCATTTGTACAATCGTTTGTTTGAAACTTTTGCATTAAAGGACAAGGATCTTTTACTCAGAGTTTTACAGTAAGAATCAGAAAGGGCTTCCAAATTCTAGTGGAATAAAAATGGAGTCTATGGGGCATGCTTAACTAATTCAATCCAAAACCAGATTTAATTTGTCAATTATATAATAAACATCCACATTCATAAACAGTGCACATCTGCATATGCTGTATAAAAGTTGCAAAATTGCTTATATTCATAACGGGTGATTGAGGCATCATTAAGGATATGTAAATGTAAAAATAATTTCATTACAAATTTAGGAAGAAAAAAGGTAATTAAAAGAGAGCTATGAAGTAATATTAGGTTGCTTACCAATTGAAATGCACTAATGATATTTGAGAAGATTACTGTAATTCATGTCTGTTTAGCTGCCAAGCTGCAATGTGACTGGCTCCCTTCCTCTTCCCCTTTGTCTTTGGTAAAATACAGAAA
The DNA here is from genome assembly GCA_019843815.1 of Montemys delectorum. Lineage (NCBI taxonomy): Eukaryota > Metazoa > Chordata > Mammalia > Rodentia > Muridae > Montemys > Montemys delectorum. The sequence goes on along the minus strand of JADRCD010231517.1, from coordinate 24,485 downwards.
GTTGAAGACTTTGAGAATTTATTCATGTCATCTGGTAGATTTTATGGAGGTGTTGGCAAAGTTCTATCCTTTATTGTTGCTTGAAAAGTACAGGACTAATCACATGGTATTTGATAACCAAATGGACTTATCCCTGGGGAAGATTGACTATCCTTCCCTCCCTTCCCTTCCCTCTTTCCCTTACACCATTCTTCCATCCTTCTCTCCCTCTCCCCCAACTCTTTTTCTTTCTCTCAGCAGTTGTTAAGTGTTTACAGTCCTTGTCTAGGTACAGGGCCCTGTGAAACATTTTCATTCCGTGATAGAATATTTACTGGTAGTATCATTTTTATTGGTAGCAATGGGAATTTATTTCTAGGAGAAAAAAAATCCCACATTAGACCTTGAGTGCCTATGGCTCTTAGTTTTTCTTCTCCCTTTTCTGCTATGTAATCTGAGCCTTCTGTGTAGAAGTTTTGTGGTAGAGGTTGAGGCTGGGCTCCACACAGTCAGGTTTCCTTATATTTTAACAAGTTGTAAATATTTTTTGATGGTTTTCCTTAACTGCAAAGAGAACTTTCTTTGATGAGTGCTTGAGGGAAACACTTCTCTGTGGGTGATATTAAAGATAAATATGTAGAATGCAGTTAGGAATTTTGATGTTATCCTATAGGGATGGTACAAGGTTATTTCCTAAAATCCACAACCTCATTGGTGCCCCTGATTCCAGTAATTGGCTAGATGTCCTGTTTCAGGCATGATCTACCTCCTGTTGGGTGAACCTTAAGTCCAATGTGAAAAAGCTCTTGGTTGCTGCGAAGATATCGGTGCCACCATTGTGTCTTTGGGAGGATCTTTGCTGAGCTGGTCATTGTGATTCATAGGTCTCAGATGACTAAGACTATTGATTCAGATTCATTCATATTTGAAGATACCAAAACATATGAAATTATTGAAAATTCATTTGAATAGATTTATTTTGAGGATATTCATGCCTTTTCAGTCCTTTTGATAAACCATTTGCTGTCTACCGATGTTTTAAAAAGAAGTAACAGTATTTTCATTAATTTGTAGTAACGTATTATTCTAAAAACAAACTGAAATAATCAAACCGACTTATCTGCATTTTTTATTCACCTTTAACCTACATCATTCTCTTACCTCATTGGCTGTATCTTATACTTTTTAAAGGTGATTTCCATCCAAACAAGGATGAACTTGAACTCCTGATCTTCCTGTCGCTACCTCCAAATAGCATGGTAACACATCAGTCCTCTGCCACCATGCCAGGCTCTGGTGTTACTTGTGAAAAATATTTTTAGCCTTTCTTTATGAACCACAGGACACTTGAGTCAATCATTGCTTCAGGCACAGTAGTCATGAGTTTAAGAAAGATGGTACCTGTGTCCTTTGACGTCTCCCTGGCTATATGTTATTGTGTTACTACATGGGCTGCATGAGAATCTTGAGTTACAGAACCCCAAGTGGTTATACATTATAAGATAGACAGAAACTTTCAGGAAGTCACCAAAACTCTGCAGTTTGCCTTAAACAAGATATTAATGTCTCAAGATACAGTTTGTTAGAAATTAGAAATGAAATACAGAAGATATTTTCATACTGAAAGAAATTACACTTTTCACAGGAGTCAGAGTTAAAGGTCATGAGTTTAGCTTTTATTTTCCCTCTAAATATCTTATGCATGGGAATTCTACATTACCCTTCTTTTAAGTAGATGTTCTACTAATGAAAAGGCACGAGATGTTTATGAGCATGTTACATTAATCAACACTGAGTTATCAGGAATCATTTTTCAATATCAAAACAGAAGATAATTGAATGTGTAAATGTGAACTTTCATTTCTCACCTTTATTGGCAAAAGGTTATATTTTGTTTTTATTTCTTATATTATTGGACAACACTAAGTATTCTATTAAGCAATTAATAAATGTAGGACACATGGTGGTCGATCCACTTTATTTGTTCATTATATGAACTCCATACTGAATTTCAGTCTAGCTAAGGAGGAAAAGAAAGGAGTTCAGGGTAAAGTCAGATTCCCATTCTTGTTCTGGGAGATGTTTACAGCTGATTTTCAGGAAACTTACAGGAATAAAAGTCCTACAGATCATGTGTCAATTAATTTCACACTATTAAAACCACAGTTACCAGTTTCAAGATTATATTGTGCTATTCATGAATGTGTTATGGTAAAGGAATGTTTTCACTAGATTCCAATATACAGTGTATCCCCAGATCAAAATCAATAGGTAACATGACCTTGAAAGTAACATAAGAGTAACGTATACGATACTTACAAATTGATGGTTTTGTGCATGAATCAATTCAAATCTTAAATATTTGACTAAAGTGCGTCAATAAATGTCAGGCTGTAATAATGGCTGTGTATATTCACCAGATATTACAACTGCACATGTACCCATGGCATCTTCAGACCTATGAACTAAGTCCAACAAAGAAAGGGAAATAGTCCGTTTTGCAGATACTTTGATGATTTACTGAAATACTACTTATAATTCAACATCATCTAGAATTAAAGAAAAATGAATTTTTCTTTATCTCTTGTCAGAAATTATATTCGCTAGCTTTTTTTTTTTTATAATTAACAAAGCACCTTGGTGGAAAGAATTTATTTCTTTGTACACTTCCTAATCACAGTCTGTTATTCAAGGACACTGCAGCAGGAAAGCCAAGGAGGAACAGAGGTAGGAATTGAGGGATGTTGTTTACTAGCTAGCTCTCTGTGATTTTCTTTTCTTTTCTTATTAGATATTTTATTTATTTACATTTCAAATGTTCTCTAATGGGAGAAATCTTCAGTTAAGGTCTCTATAACTTGTAACAAGTTGACAAAACAACTAACCAGAACATGAATCAATTCCCTAAGCTAACTGAAGCTGATTTTCTGAGCTAGAAAGGTATAAGTAAACATTATCATTAAAATTTTGTATGCTACATCTTTGCATTTATCTTTCAGAATGTAATTATTTCATTATAAATTGTGATGGACTTTTAAAACTATATAAAGTGATCATTGTAAAAATTATACTTTTGTGCTATAGATTATTATTTAAAAATATTCTATACATCCTGAGATGATTGTGAATATGGCCTTACAAAGTAAGCTTGGATCTTTTCACCAAAACAATAATGGAAGTATATTATTGTATCATCACAGGCATGTTATATCATCTTTAATTTATTTGATAATCCATAGTTTATCTCAAAGATGAAAAGTAGCTTCCTATCACTTGCTGCCAGGCCACAACTATTTTTATTTTTTTTCAGAATTTTGTACAAATATTGGAATTTAACATACAACCAGGAACATATTCTTTACATCACGACTGCCACCTTCCCAAATCTCATTTCTTTATCAAATTAATTATACCTCCATGGATTTAAAGACTTTTGTTAACTAATTTTGTTTTCTAAAATTATCATCAAAGTACATTTTGTTGCTGTTAGTGTTGTTTCAAAGTTGTTAGATTTCAAGGGGTTTGCAGCCCCATAGGAGAAACAACAATATGAACTAACCAGTATCCCCAGAGCCCCCAATTCGTCATGGATGGGAGGAGAGGCCCTTGGCCCTGTGTAAATTCTATGCCTCAGTGTAGGGGAATGCCAGGGCCAGGAAGCAGGAGAGGGTGGGTTGGTGAGCAGGGGCAAGAGGGAGGGAATCAGGTATTTGGTTTATTTTTTATTTTTTGGAGGGAAACCAGGAAAGTGGATAACATTTGAAATGTAAATAAAGAAAATATCCAGTAAAGAAAGAAAATAGGTAATTCATTGAAATAGAGGTAACAGCAGGGACTAGGTTACTCTATATGATATCCTGATGTACTCATGATATTGCCTGATAGAGCATATTAGTTGCAATAAAAAAAGACTATCTGAAAACCTATTGATTTTTAAATATATTTTTAAATGTAAATTATAACCAGTACTATAGTTTAAACACTGGTTTCTAGAAAGTAGATGATGATGCAACATTCATTGAGAACCTAGGATGGTGATGATGGTGATGATAGATGATCATGATGATGTTGGTAATTACATACTACTAATTAGCTTATATTAATTGATTTCTTGATTCTCATAATGTAATATCTCATGCTAAATGAAGATATATAATATAAATGCATATAGATACAAACATAAAGAAGCATAAATTTGAGTCACTTTCTCCAAGGAAATTTGGTATCAAAATTTGAAGTTTTAAACCTTTCTTCATATACTACTCTTTCTGTTGTCGTGGCAGAAGAATGATTTGTGGAATAATTCATAAAGGACCAAGTCTATGAAGAGTCATGTGAGAATGGAATGGTTTCAAGCTATAAATTAGATTGATTGTATTATATATACAGTTATCTTGCCAACTTAACAAGTTAATGAAATAAGGCAAGAGACATGAATAGCATAGTATGATGACACATGAATTTTAGGAATGTGGTAAACCCCTGTAGTTTTGAAGATAATTATATAATAAGAACAACAAAACTCTAGAACGTATAAGAAATTAGGAAATACTTAAGTAAGCTTGATAAAGAACCACGGGCAAACAATGAACAGGATGGCAGTTTCTGCTAATCCAAATGAATCTCTGAAGGCAGCCTGAGTCTATAAAGGGATTTTGACTAAAGATGCTGACAGTATAAATTGTAGCTCATATCAGGCTCCATTAGCTTGATATACCTTTTAATTTAAGTGGAAGTAAATAAGAATGAACCTTCTGAGAATAGAACACTATAAAATGTTAACACATGTAGACTCACTGTTATCAGCCACTTACCACCTATTTTTATTTTATATTTCCAGGTATTTTGAAGCCAAGTAATCACCATTTACAATCAGGTTTTATTTTATCTGCTTTTATATTTGGCTTCAGTCAAAAACAATCCTTTGTTGCAGTTCAAAACTGAGATGAAATTTGTGGTAACTCCTTCCTTTAAACAACTATGTAATGAATACAGATAGGCTGGTCAAATTTGGTGTGACTCATAAAATTGACTAATGAAGCAGATATTGATAACATTGTCCAACATTCCAATGTAACAGGCAATATATACAGATTGCATACAGTATTTCCAGTTACTGTAAAATTGGTGAATTGAATGAGATTGAAAATTATAGATGCTAAAGGAAAAATAGACTTGATGATGTTAATAATATTTATATATAAGAAAAGCAAATGACCAGGACTCAAGATTTTTCTTTTCATATTTAATGTTTTTAAACCTCAAATGCATCAATTGACATTTCTCACTTATGACGTTTAAAACTTGTGACTTAGATTTAACAGTTTCTATGTGAAGGCATTAAATTTATTGGGACAAAGTCATGGAAAAATATGTTTTCATTATATGGAAACATTTTCTAAATAATAGAGAAAAGGCTTAAGTTCTAAATTACTTCTTCTCTCTCCAAAAGAAATTATTGAAACAATGAGGCACAAAGTGTACATGCTATAATTATTTGTAACAATTTTCCTGAAAAATGACTTTTGTTCAGAACTGAATTTTTAAAATTTCAGAAATTAGCATCTGCTTCTTGAGAAATGTTTGGAAAATATTGTTCTTTAAAGACTAGTTATAGTTCAGTGGGGCTTTACGTTAACTTCAAATATTGAATGCAGAATTGTCACCAAGTAAAATTTAAATTAAAGATTTCTAACACTTTTTAGGAAGAAATCACTCAAAACTTGGAGTCATAGGTATACAGAAAACAAACAAAAAAAACTGATATTGCTTCTAGGAAAATAAAAAATTAAATATTTCTAAGATTTGTTTTAATTTTATGTATATTAGTGTTTTGACTGCATCTATGTATGTGCCCTTACATGTATGCATTACACACAGACTCTAGAAAAGGATGTAAGATAATCTGGAGCTGAACTAATAAACAATTTTGAGACATTCTGTGTGGTTTTGAGAACTTAGTACAAGTCCTCTGAAAGAACACCAAGAGCTCTTAACCATTAGCCATCACTTCACAGTGATTCAAATTTAACTGGACATCCAATATTGGGTTTTGTGGAATCTGATGACTTGATCAAGTCAGCATCCTCAAGCAACTAGATGTGGCCTTATGTTATAATTCATGCTTCCCCCAGGTATTACAATGTCTCTAGTATCAGATTTGTTTTTATTCTGGTATTTGTGTATGCCCCTCCCTCAATTAGTATTTCCTTTTTATTTCATACTAATATTTTTGAGACTCTGAATTCTTCCCCATGAAGACATGAAAGTCCTTGTAGTCACAACCATTCACTAGAGGGTAGGTGAGTCAGAAGAGATCATCCAGAAATACATGGAAGCTTATCTTGACTAAAATTAATTTTAATTATGAGCAGTGGCCCACTAGATGACATCATGCCTGGCCTTTTCTCATAATCAACCCACTTGTTCTCATTGACTGTGAGTGATATTCTTAATATCTTTTAAATGTTACTCTTTTTTTTTTCCTTCAGTCTAGAAAGAGAATTTCCAAGCACTGGACAGATTCACCTTGGCCAGCAAGGTCTCCCTCCCACCTGTTTGGCTCTGGCTGCTTTTGTGATATCAAAAGGATACAAAAAAAGATATCTGGAGCACAGGATAGAGTGGCCTCTATGAGAGACATAGTAAAGAATATTAATCTAAATTAATCTAAAATTCTAAATATCTTGTCAATCAAATCAGGTTTTTTAGTATGCTGAAAATGAATGGTCTGCCTGTGTACTTTTGAGATTCTGGAAAATAGCAAGTGTGATTCTTACCACAGCTGAAATATGCATAGAGCTAAGAAGAGCTGGATGCTGTCCATCTAGAACACAATACCAGAGTACAAATGTGACCTCATCTATTTCTTCGACAGAAAACTGGTTAGAGAGGAATGATTTTGATTAAGACAGGTTCAGATTTTCAAGGGACAGATAGAGAAATTTGAAGAAGATCAAAAAAGCCTAAAGAAAAAGTTGACCAGTGTTTGTATCATTCCATACTTGAACATCCATCATGTGTCAGCTGATACCAGTGATTTATTTCTCTGGACAGAGGAAGGTACATATCATGAAAGTATAGTAGGACTATAAATAGGCCCAAAGTCATCAATTTTCCATGGCAGATTTTTTTGTACAAAGCCTAGCTATAATATGATAATCATGACAATATTAGATTAAGTTATATTAAAAAAATAAATAAAATATGTAATCAGAGGGGAGTAGGGGAGCAGCACAGTGGAAAAGTGCCTTCTGTACAAGCAGCAAAAGCATGCGCATTCCTGGTTCTATCTATCCAGTAAGATTAGTCAATCACTGAATGTTGGGTTTAGTGAGAGTCTAGATCTCAAATATATGATACAGAGTGATGGTGATCTAGGATTTTAACTGACATCAACTTTTTACACACATACACACACACACACACACACACACACACACACACAATCATTTTATCAGAAGGCTTAATACTTCACAGAAATTGTCTACAGAAGCAAAACAGTCCCATAAACCTGCACAGGTTAACAGGAAAGCTCTGAAAGTATATTGTTCAGAGGAAATACCCTGGATCCTAGTGAAAGCACGGTTTTACAAAATTTATCAATCGATATGATATTCTTGTGTTACTTTATTTATTGATGTGATAAGGATCCTCAACCAAAACAACTCGAGAAACGAAGATGAATTAGAATTTAAGGGTACAGTTCATTGTTTCAGGGAAGCCAGAGGTGCAGGTTATATTTCATCTACAGCAGAGGGAGAAGAAAGGCTTTTTCCTCTTTATTTACTCTAGTACAACACGGCACAAAAAGGAACCACTCATATTTAGGGTAGGTCTTCATACCTCAGTCAACCCAATTTAGAAAATATCATATGAAAATAGATATCATAAAAAATAAATATGTTCAGAGGATAGTTAAATGAGTATTTCTTTAAAAATAAAGAACTCTTTCATCTTAATTTCAATCACATAATGGTATATGCAAGTAGTAAAGTTTGAGAAAAAGTTTATTTTGGTTCACAGTTCTAAAGTTTCAAATTCAGTAGACACACTATTTTGGATTTTTTGAGTAGGCGCGTCATGGCACTTATCTGTGCATATGTCTTTTATATTTATGTTGTACCAACCTGCCTTGCTTATATTAGTTGTCTTAATTTTGTATTCTTGTTCATGAACTATACCTTCTCAAACTTTCTTTTAAGAGCATATACTTTTTTTTTTTTATAAGATTAGAGACAGTCTTCTTGGATCCTTATCATATGTGTTCATGGATATATGTAAACATGTAAATAAGGCTATATGCCACTTCTGCTATAAACCTTAGAACTCAATCAAATTAAAACAACTATCACAACACAATGAAAGCAGTCCTAAGAGGGAAACTTATAGCTTTAAGTGCCTCCAAAAAGAAACTGGAGAGAGCATACACCAGCAATTTGACAGCACAACTGAAAGTGCTAGAACAAAAAGAAGCAAATTCACCCAAGAGGAGTCAAAGGCAGGCAATAATCAAACTCAGGGCTGAAATCAACCAAATAGAAACAAAAAGAACTATACAAAGAATCAACCAAACCAGGACCTGGTTCTTTGAGAAAATCAACAAAATAGATCAACCCTTAGCCAGACTAACTAGAGGACACAGAGACAGTATCCTAATTAACAAATCAGAAATGAAAAGGGAGACATAACAACAGATACTGAGGAAATCCAAAAAATCATGAGAGCCTACTACAAAAGCCTATACTCAACAAAACTGGGAAACCTGGATGAAATGGACAATTTTCTATACAGATACCAGGTACCAAAGTTAAATCAAGATCAGATTAACGATCTAAACAATCCCATATCTGCTAATGAAATAGAAACAGTCATTAATAGTTTCTGAACCAAAAAAAGCTCAGGAACAGATGGGTTTATTGCAGAGTTTTATCAAACCTTCAAAGAAAACCTAATACCAATACTCCTCAAACTATTCCACAAAATAGAAACAGAAGGTACTCTACCCAATTCATGCTATGAGGCCACAATTACTCTTACACCTAAACTACACAAAGACCTAACCGAATCAAAGAACACATCAAAACGATCACCCACCATGATCAAGTAGGCTTCATCCTAGGGATGCAGGGGATGGTTCAATATATGAAAATCCAACAGTGTAATTCACTATATAAACAAACTCAAAGAAAAAGCTCATCTCATTAGATGCTGAAAAAGCATTTGACCAAATCCAACATCCCTTCATGATAAAAGTCTTGGAAAGATCAGGAATTCAAGGCCCATACTTACACATAGTAAAAGCAATATACAGCAAACCAGTAGCCAACATCAAACTAAATGGAGAGAAAAATGCAGCAATCACATTAAAATCAGGGACTAGACAAGACTGCCCACTCTCTCTCTACCTATTCAATATTGTACTTGAAGTTCTAGCCAGAGCAATTAGACAACAAAAGGAAATCAAAGGAATATGAATCGGAAAGGAAGAAGTCAAATTATCACTATTTGCAGATGATATGATAGTATATTTAAGTGACCTCAAAAATTCCACCAGAGAGCTCCTAAACCTGATAATGAACTTCAGCAAAGTAGCTAGATATAAAATTAACTCAAGCAATTCAGCGACCTTCCTCTACACAAAGGATAAACAGGCTGAGAAAGAAATCAGGAAAACAATACCCTTCACAATAGTCACAAATAATATAAAATACCTCGGTGTAACTCTAACTAAGCAAGTAAAAAAATCTGTTTGACAAGAACTTCAAGCCTCTGAAGAAGGAAATTGAAGAAGATCTCAGAAGATGGAAAGATCTCCCATGCTCTTGGATTGACAGCATTAATATAGTAAAAATAGCCATCTTGCCGAAAGCAATCTATAGATTCAATGCAATCCTCATCAAAATTCCAACACAATTCTTCACAGACTTAGAAAGAGAATTTTGCAAATTCTTCCGGAATAACAAAAAACCTAGGATAAGGAAAACTACTCTCAACAACTAAGGAACCTCTGGTGGAATCACTATCCCAAACCTTAAGCTGTACTACAGAGCAATTGTGATTAAAAACTGCATGGTATTGGTACAGTGACAGGCAGGTAGAACAATGGAATAGAATTGAAGTCCCAGAAATGAACCTACACACATATGGTCACTTGATCTTTGACAAAGGAGCTAAAACCATCCAGTGGAAAAAAGGCAGCATTATCAACAAATTGTGCTAGCTCAACTGGCAGTATGTAGACGAATGCAAATCGATCCTTTCCTTTCTCCTTGTACAAAGCTCAAGTTCAAACGGATCAAGGACCTCCACATCAAACCAGATACACTAAAACTAATAGAAAAGAAACCGGGGAAAACCTTCCAGCACATAGGCACTGGGGAAAATTTCCTGAACAGAACACCAATAGCTTATGCTCTAAGATCAAGATTTGACAAATGGGATCTCATTAAGTTGCAAAGCTTCTGTAAGGCAAAAGACACTGTCAATAGGACAAAACGGCAACCAATGAATTGGGAAAAGATCTTTACCAATCCTATATCTGATAGAGGGCTAATATCCAGTGTATACAAAGAACTCAAGAAATTAGACTGCAGCGAACCAAATAACCCTGTTAAAAATGGGATACAGAGCTAAACAAAGAATTCTCAACTGAGGGATACCAAATGGCTTAGAAGCACCTAAAAAAAATGTTCAACATTCTTAGTCATCAGGGAAATGCAAATCAAAACAACCATGAGATTCCACTTCATACCAGTCAGAATGGATAGGATAAAAAAACTCAGGTGACAGCAGATGCTTGAGAGGTTGTGGAGAAAGAGGAACACTCCTTCATTGCTGGTGGGATTGCAAGCTGGTACAACCACTGTGGAAATCAGTTTGGCAGTTCCTCCAGAAATTGGACATAGTATTACCAGAGAATCCAGCTATACCACTCCTGGGCATATACCCAGAAGATACTCCAACATGTAATAAGGACACATGCTCCACTATGTTCATAGCAGCCTTATTTATAATAGCCAGAAAGTGGAAACAACCCAGATGTCCCTCAACAGAGGAATGGATACAGGAATTGTGGTACAACTACACAATGGAGTATTACTCCGCTATTAAAAATAATGAATTAATGAAATTCTTAGGGAAATGGATGGATCTGGAGAATATCATCCTGAGTGAGGTAACCCAATCACAAAAGAACACACATAGTATGCACTCTCTGATAAGTGGATATTAGCCCATAAGATCAGTAGACACAAAGTACAATCCACAAACTACAAGAAACTCAAGAAAAAGGAATACCAAAATGTGGACACTTCATTCCTTCTTAAAAGGTGGAACAAAATACCCATGGAAGGAGTTGCAGAGACTAACTATGGAGCAGAGACTGAAGGAAGGACAATCCAGCCTGATATAGCTGTCTCCTGAGAGGCTCTGACAGCACATGGATAATGCAGAATTAGAGGCTCAGAGCCATCCATTGAACTGAGTACAGAGTCCCCAATGAAGGAGCTAGACAAAGGACCCAAGGAACTGAAGGGTTTGCAGCCCCTTAGGACGAACAACAATATGAACTAGTACCCTCAGAGCTCCCAGGCAGGGTACTAGGAACCACCAACCAAAGAGTACACATGATTTCAAAGAATTTGGTTTTCAAAAAATTTGGGGCAGCTAACACACTCTAATGTTTTGGCTTTTAATCTCTCTCCTCATTGAGCTCTAAGCTCATAAACATTTGGTTTGTTTTCCCAATGACTAAAGTCAAGAATGTTACCAGTATCTTCCCACTTAATTCTACAGATGAATATTTTCTAGGCTCCAATTCACCTTTCAATGTGATATAGACAGTATGTGTTGTGGGTAGCACTTTGCTTCAAAGCAATGAATTCATATATTATTTATTATGAGATAGATTCCATTAATACTTAACCACAAATGTTCAGTTTCATATAATAATATATGTGAAAAGAGGGCCTCTGCATTGACAGCAGAGGCAGTCTCATCTAGCAGTCATACAGTAGCAGATCCTGCATTCTTTTAAATGCTTAACAGAATACAATTTTATTTGGACATCTTATCATAGAAAATGGAGCAGTAGAGAATGGAAACTGTATTAGTTTTCCTTTTATTTCTCACCTTGATTCAGATAGTGGATGCTGGATAAATATTTAACCAAAGACTTGAAGACTAGTGTTCCTGTGGGGTAAAATACTAATCAGAAGGAGCCTGTAGCACTGCTACAGAAACGTGATTCTCAACCTTCCTACTTTTATATTCCTCCTGTTATTTTATCAAAGGACACAGATTTCAGCAGGATATAAAAAAGCATATTACTGTAGGAAAGATACAGCAGTGTTTATAGACACTGTGTTTTGCTGTTTATCATTGATAGTAAATTTTAAGGACAGGATTACTGCTATAGTGTTGATGGGAAGCAATTTTATAGCTCCTGCTTTAAAACAAATAATTCAGTTCAGTTTTGTGGAAATGTAAAATGATACAGATGAGGAAAGGAAAGTTGTCACTATGGTAACTGTAAACCCTGAAGATAATAATAACTTTGAAACTGAAGTAGTAGTGTTATCTTGTAGGGGAGGGAGCAGAAACCAGAAAGGCTGGTCAAAGCACATTAAGGGTGAGAGATTCTTTCCAATTGTTTTGAGAATAAGGTGGCCCATTGAGATTTTTGCTTGTATCTACAGGCTTATGCCTATAGCTGGTTTTATAAAAAACAATTTTTAAGTGTTGAAAGGAAAATATTTGTCTTCTCTCTCAGATGCTGACACTTCTTTGGTGACCATATGCCCCTTGTGCTCATGAAGTACAAATGAAGTTTTAAATTTGAAATATTTACCTCTAGTATATAGGGGAAAATAGAGCTACTTTTTACTATATATGGCTTTTTACTTAAGTATAATATAAGTACATCTTCCTTCCCTCTCTTGTTTCAACTCACCCACTGACCCTCTGTAATTCCCTCTCAAATTTATGGACTCCTTTACTTTAATGCTTAATTTACATGTACAAACACATATACATGCAAGTAGATATATAAATGCAACATGAGGTAATAAATACTTGAAGTAACTTCATGGGTTAGAGAAATGAGATGGCAATGGCCTATTGAGACAAACAATTATACAGGTAAATTAATACAACTCTACTAGTGATAGGAGTGTGATAAGGATGCTACTGCATCAGACAGATGGATATTAAGTTCCAATTCAGGACCCCACAACTGGTAAGTAAATACAGCTTCAGAGAAGTGAAAATATCACCCAGGAGCAGATGAACAGGAGTTCAGCCTGGGACCCAAATGAAACCAGCTGATGGGTTTCTAATGTGTACCTTTTCTTGAGTTGGCTCGTGTCTTTTGCTAGAGTTGGCTTAATCCTGTCATATGCTATCTGAAAATAATATTTTTCAAGTATCACTTCAAATGTTTCCTATATTGTGAATCCTTCCCTGCCCTGTGTCCTGTTGAGTCATCCATGCCTCGTTCAATAACCATGAAGAACTAGCTACCACTCAATATGTTTGGCAAATATATCTTTTCTTCTTTATGTTCCTCTCTAAATGCACTTTATGGATGAGAACAACAGTTGGCAAACAGCAGATCATCCAACCTTTGTTATTTGAATACATAAATGTTTTTTCATATTCTATTAAGAATATTAGTCTTTTATATCTAAGTATCATTGTAATGGCACCACCATAGAAAAATGCGATGTCAGTTATGCAGGATAGATTGATCATTTCTTGATTGTCGTCCTGATGCAAAGCACATGCCAATAGGTTAATACTCTTACTTCTTTCTGTGATTCTTTTAAAATTATGTGACTGGTTGAAGGACAGAATTTTAAACATTATTTAAACAAAATTTTAAAAGGTTAAATTTGCCAACCTTTAAAATTTGTTCCAAAGAGTACACATGGAGGGACCCATGGCTCGGTAGCATATGTGGCAGAGGATGGCCTTGATGGACATCAGTGGGAGGAGCAGTCCTTAGTCCTGAGGGGGTTCAATGCCCCAGTGTGCAGGGGAGCACCCTCATAGAGGCACAGGGAGGGGGGATAGGATAGGGAGTTTCCAGAAGGGAGGCCTGGAAAGGGGATAACATTTGAAATGTAAATAAAAAATCCAATAAAAGAAACAAAAGGATAAAAAAGATCTAAATTTTAAAAAGTTTTTAATTTAAAAGTGACATCTTACTGTTGACCTAGTCATAAGTAATTTCAACTACATGACTAACAAGAATATTATTAAAAACCATATGTCTCATACATATTTTAGGAATTAAACACAAAGATAATATTAAATCAAGGTAATATTACATTTTTTTAAAGAGTAAAATGATGTGTGGCATTTAATGAGAAGTAGCATACCTTTGTTTCTCTGGACTACATGAGTTTAAGGCACCCTGTGTGTATACAAGGTCAACTACTCTGTAGTTTATGAGATTTACATGTTTTACCTTACTTGGACTTGTCACAGTTCTTGATCCTGTAATGGATGCTGTACCATTGTCTCTTTAAAAATTGGGAGAGGAAAAGAAATGAAATTAATTTTTAAGAGATGAGGTTTAGATTCTCTTTCTGACCAACACTTGTTCTCTGTAACTGAATTATAGTGACCATTTAGAAAAAAAAAGGCTTATTGTATTCAAAATAACCTTCCAGAAACTCACCCAAGAATGGAACATAAGATAAGATGAACTACAAGAACAAAGCCAGGTGAGAATTATAACCCAAACACAAGCACACACATTAGTGACAACTTAAAGAGATAGAAATCACTTAATTTCCGTTCTCATATCTATATAGTCAAAACAATGCTATTTCATAGCCACTTGTACAGATTGGCACAGGAATCAACAACATATATATATATTATATATGTTGATTAATAAATATATATGATTATTCGATCATGGAATATGAGCATAAAATGGTATCTTAAATATATGCAAAAGGTGTGCAATCATTCAGAGTTAAAGTTATGTGTCAGGAGTAGAAATTTATAACAGTAAAAGACGCAAATGGTAGCCCTGGCTCTGCTTTCATCCAGTGCAATTGCATCATTTGCAAAATGGAGAGTCCCTGTTTGTTTCCTGTGACCATATGTTGTATTATATTAGCTCAAGAAACCATATTAAATGTATATCTTTCTATTTAGAAAATGTGGGATTCCAAGTCAACCCCACTATATTCTTTGGCTTAGATCTCCAAATGATGATAAATAGAATACAATAAAATGCAAAAATCTATTTGTTAAAGTACAGTTTCTGAGGATGGATGAAAATAAAACTTCAAGGTACACATAACCGTCACAGGGAATATAAATATCTTTAGAAATGTTGGGAATCCAGTGTTGTCCATGGCCAACGATGCTAATATATCTTATTTATTAAAGTAAATATTCACTAAGTTTTTCTATATTATCATAGTGTTATCTCATACTCTATAATCTTAGAAACAATTTCTTCCTTTTGAAATAAGAGTTTGGAAAGCAATAAAGTTCACATTTTTTAACACTTCTCTTAGGTGAATAATAGCATATTAGTCAATGCCCCACATTAAAGAATAAAAGTTCTGCTGGGCAGTGGTGGCACACGCCTTTAATCCCAGCACTTGGAAGGCAGAGGCAGGTGGATTTCTGAGTTAGAGGCCAGCCTGGTCTACAGAGTGAGTTCCAGGACAGCCAGGAATATACAGAGAAACCCTGTCTCGAAAAACAAAAAAACAAAAACAAAACAAAAAAAACAAAAACAAAAAAACAAAACAAAAAAGAATAAAAGTTCTAATCCTTCCCTTTTTGAAGAAATAATGCCTTTTGATATAAGAGGGGTTTGTGCTCAGACTTCCATCAATTTCACACTGGCTAAGCTCTTATTTGATACTTTGTGCTCATTAATAAATACTGTGCTTAACATAAAGTGTATGTTTATGATAAATAAATGAATTTAAAATAAATGGCTTTAACTTCTTTGAATAATATCTCTGAGTATGAATTTCTTCTGATGAAATGAAAATAACAATAACTAACTCATAGTTTGTGTAGTGATCAAATGAGATCAGAACATACAGTCTTTTGTTTGGGAGAGTTAGGCAGCACACATTCATCCCTTATTTATGTAGTTACAATTCTGTATTTCCTTATATTGTAGAAAGGGAAAATTAGCACAGTATTAATGTATTGATGGATGTTTAAAAAAGGAATATACACTGTAACAAAATCATGCCTGTTTTTAGATAAGTTACCTTATCTAAGTATCAAATGACATCATCCAAGGAATTGATATAAACCTAATGGCTTTGTAACTTGTTACGAGCATTAATTGGGAATATCTAGCATATTGCTAAAATAGGCTGCTTTGTAACCTTCCAAAATTTCAACAAAAGATTTTGAGATGCAAAAGGTAATCTATGTGCATATACAGGATGTATCAAACACCACAAAATTAAGTAAGCTTTAGGATAATATAAGTTCAGAGAGTGGATTTGATGGTTTAATATGGGCTCAACATTAACAATGGCTGACATTTAGTTTGAACTTTTAAATACAAGCTGCATAATAACCATCAACAAAAGTTTTTCTGAGTAGATCTTGTTTATTAAAGCAAGTAGCATAGTTTGGAAACTGTCCAATAATCAGAGAAACTCATGTGTGTCTCTGTTACTTCTTGTAACACTCTTTTGCTGAAGCTTGTGGGGTTGACTTCAAGAATTTATAAGTATGACTATCATGCATAGCCTCAAAACCAGAGAACGTCGTACCTCTCTTTTCAAGCCCTATAGTTGCTATTGTGAAATTGTTAATAATGTGATCTTAGAATTTATGTTTCTAAAATAAATACAGATGGAAAAATACACCCCTGTTCAGTTATTTTCTGAGACTGCCACAACCTTCTTATTACATTTTTGATTCCAAAAACCCAGAGTTATTCCCTCCTCCTTATATATCTGATTTAAATCAGTTAGGAGTGATTGATTTTTCTTGGAAAATATCTCTGAAATGCAAACACTCATGTTCAGCCGCGTTATTATCAGTAACACATGCCATCTCCCCGTGATTTGTATGATTAACTTCTATCTTTCTACATGTTACCCTTCACCTCTGTAATATAAATCTTACCATATAACTCTCTTTACAGAACAATTATATGGGTTCCTAAAAAAAAAGAACAAATACTGAACTGAGTAAGCAAGGGCTCCCATGATTACGCTTACTCTGTCTTTGGCTTTTCCCACACCATAGTCCTCATTACTGCTCTCCTCCCAGTGCCTTCCCTTAATTCCTTTCTCTGTGAATGCTTCTTTCTTGTTTAATCTCTCTTTTTTACTATTATTATTAGATATTTTCTTTATCTACATATCAAATGATATCCCCTTTCCTGGTTTCCCTTCTGGAAAACAAAAACCCTATTCCCTCCCCCTGCCCCTGCTCACCAACCCACCCTCCCCCCACTTCCTGGCCCTGGCATTCCCCTACACTGGGTAGGGCATAGAGCCTTCACAGGACCAAGGGCATCTCCTCCCATTGAAGAGTTCTTTCACCTTTTAATCCATGCGCACTTTCCTCCACGTGGCAATCTATAAACGTTTCCAGGACTCTGCTTTAGTTAGGGTTTTTATTGTTGTGAAGACACCATGACCATACCAATTTGTATAAAGGAAAACACATAATTGTGGCTTCCTTGTAGTTTCAGTGGTTTAGTCTATTATTATCATGGTGGGAAACATGGTAAGCATAGTGCTGGAGAAGGAGAAGAGATTTCTACATCTGGATTCAAACGCAGCAGGAAGAGAATAACACACCAGGTGTAGCGCAAAGCCCACTCCTAGTGACACACTTACTCCAACAAGGCCACATCTTTTTTTTTTTTTATTTTCCAGTTTTTATTAGTTTCTTTATTTACATGTAAATTTCTCCTTTCCCAGTTTCCCCTCCAAAAAACAAGCAAACAAACAAACAAACAAACAAAACCAACAAGAACAAACCCCTGTTGCCTCCCCTCTCCCCATGCCTGCCACCTCACCCCTTCCCACTTATTGACCCTGGCACTCCCCCACACTAGGGCACAAAACCCTCACAAGGCTGAGGTCCTCTCCTCCTATTAATGATCGAATTTGCAATCCTCTACTATACACATGCTGCCAGAACATTCAGTCCCACCACATATAGTCCTTGGTTGGTGATTGGGTCCCTGGGAGCTCTGAGGGTACTAGTTAGTTCATATTGTTGTTCGTCATAAGGGGCTGCAAACCCTTCAGCTCCATAGATCCTTTCTCTAACTCCTTCATTGGGAACCATGTACTCAGTTCAATGAATGGCTGTGAGCCTCTACATTTGTATTAGTTAGGTACTGTCAGAGCCTCTCAGGAGCTACCTATATTTAGGCTGGCTTGTCCTTCCTTCAGTCTCTGCTCCATAGTTAATCTCTGCCACTCCTTCCATGGGTATTTGGTTCCCCCTTTTAAGAAGGAATGAAATGTCCACCTTTTGGTCTTCCTTCTTCTTAAGTTTCTTGTGGTTTGTGGGTTGTTCTTCCTGTATTCCAAACTTCTGGGTTAATAACCACTTATCAGAGAGTGCATACCATGTGTGTTCTTTTGTGATTGGGCTACCTCACTCAGGATGATACTCTCTGGATCCATCCATTTCCCTAAGAATTTCATAAATTCATTGTTTTTAATAGCTGAGTAGTACTCCATTGTGTAGATGTACCACAGTTTCTGTATCCATTCCTCTGTTGAGGGACATCTGGGTTGTTTCAAGGCCACATTTCTTAATAGTGCCATCCCTATGGGACCCTATTCAAATGACCACAAGATGATTCCCTGATGTTCCTATTATATAACATCCTTGATGAAGACAAATGTCTTGAATAACATGCATCAAGTTGCTAACTATATGTATGATTCTTTTATTAATATTTAGCTTAGCTTACTAGAATATAGTAAGTTATGTTCTCACAGGGAATGTTATAATGAATGCTTAATTAGCAGTGATTGAGTAAATGAATGTAATTTTACCCTGTTTTAGTAAATGAAACCAAGTAATATGCACACCTGCTATGACATGATATCTGGAATGGTTATAAGAAATAGATTAAGATCACGTGATATTTTAGCAGTGTTTATTTTCTCTTGCTTTCAAGAATTCTTCACAGCCCACAAATGTGTTGCCTCAGAGGCTGCTGAAGCTGCTTGCCATTTTATGCAGGAATTTGTCCTAGAGAAATGGTTTTATTTTAGCTTGTATACATACTTCTTGTGCATGTATGTGTATGAATGTGCTGTGTTTGTATGGGATTAATATATCAATTGGAAAGATATATAAAGTGATTTTTTTTTAAATTTTTAAAATTTAGGATTAAGTATTTCTTATTACAGTCTTCATTTTCTTTGCAGATTCATACTTGAGGAGAAATTTAGAGTTCAGTACCTCAGGCCACTTCATGGGTATATCACATACAAAGGCAACTTTAAGACATTCACAAAAAAGCATGTTATGAGAATGCAGCAGTGAAAGAAACTCTTTTTTCCCTTCAGCAATAATATTAACAAGTGCACTTTTGACTTGTGAAGTCAGTTCATTCATTTGAGGCCTTAGCATTGCCATGTACTAATAATGGACTCATTAGTTAACAAAGATTTTTGATTCTTCATGAATAAAGTGCGTTCATCAATAACACTTATCATACAGGTCTTTCACTTGTTTGGTTAGAGTTATTCCAAGATTTTTTTCTTTCTTTTTTTTTATTATTTTTATTATTTTTTATTTGATGTTTTCTTATTTACAATATCCCCTTTCCCAGGTTCCCCTCCAAAAAAAAAAAAAAAAAAAAAAAAAAAAAAAAAAAAAAAAAAAAAAATGAAAAAAACTAAACTAAACTAAAACAATCTCCTGTTTCCTTCCCCACTCCCCGCCCCCACCCCGCTCACCATCTACCCCCTCCTGCTTACTGGCCCTGGTATTCCCCTACACTAGACTATAGAACCTTCACCGGGCCAAGGTCCTCTCCTCCCATGGATGACCGGCTTGGTCGTCCTCTGCTATACATATGCTGCTGGAGCCATGAGTCCCCCCATGTCTACTCTTTGGTTGGTGATTTAGTCCCTGGGAGCTCTGAGGGTACTAGTTAGTTTATATTGTTGTTCGTCCTAAGGAACTGCAAACCCTTTAGCTCCTTGGGTCCTTTCTCTGGCTCCTTCATTGGGGGACCCTGTACTCAGTCCAATGGATGGCTCTGAGCCTCTACTTCTATATTAATCGGGTACTGTCAGAGCCTCTCAGGAGACAGCTATCTCAGGCTCCTGTCATCCAGCACTTGTTGGCATCCACAATAGTGTCTAGGTTTGATGATTAAATATGGGAAGGATGCCCAGGTGGAGCAGTCTCTGAATTGTCCTTCCTTTAGTCTCTGCTCCATAGTTAGCCTCTACAACTCCTTCCATGGGTATTTTGTTCCCCCTTTTAAGAAGGAATTAAGTATCCTCATTTTGGTATTCCTTCTTCTTGAGTTTCTTATGGTTTGTGGTTTGTACTTTGTGTAGTCTGATCTTCTAGGCTAATATCCACTTATCAGAGAATGCATACTATGTGTGTTCTTTTGTGATTAGGTTACCTCAGTCAGGATGATATTCTCCAGGTCCATTCATTTCCCCAAGGATTTCATAACTTCATTGTTTTTAATAGCTGAGTAGTACTCCATTGTGTAGATGTACAACATTTTCTGTATCCATTCCTCTGATGAGGGAGATCTGGGTTGTTTCCAGTTTCTGGCTCCAACATGTAATAGGGACACATATTCCAAGATATTTTATATTATTTGTGGCTATTGTGAAGGGAGTTGTTTCCCTTATTTCTTTCTTAGTCTGTTTATCATTTGTATAAAGGAGAGCTACTGATTTATTTAAGTTAATTTTATATTCGACCACTTTGCTGAAGTTGTTTATTAGCGGGAGAAGTTCTCTGATAGAATTTTTGGGTTGCTTATTTATACTATCATAACATTTGCAAGTAGTGATACCTTTATTTCTTCTTTGCCCATTTCTATCTCCTTGATCTCTTTTTGTTGTCTTATTGTTCTAATTAGCACTTCAAATATTATATTGAATAGATACGGGGAGAGTGGGCATCTTTGTCTTGCCCCTGATTTTAGTGGGATTGCTTCAAGTATATCTCCATTTAATTTGGCTGTTGGTTGCAGTGAAAACATATTCTTTACATAAAATTCAGAAGTGAGATATTTTTTCAAGCTTTGTAAAATGTTAAATGTTTATAATGCTTTCCTTAAGATAATTTTATTTTAAAAGATTATCCTTACAAATTGTTGTAGGAAACATGTTATTATAGTCAATAGAATTAAAATACCTGCAAATATTATTAATAATTTTTGGAAACATAAGCCAATAATTTTGAAAAATCAATCATGTATAAAATTATCCTTGTTCTTATTGACAACATCTATTATCTTTTTCCTCTCTATAATGAATTAAAATTAACATATAATCAGACAACGAGAGCTATTATAATAGTAGGGAAAACAGCTTTTTCACAATGATCATTTTGACATCCTCTGTGAAATTAAAGCATGACTAATAGCAACAATATCATATTGGTTTTTGTAAAGCCTATGAACAATAGACAGACCTGTAAGAAATTTTCAAATACTTAAGAATATTGAAAAGCATAAATAAAAAATATCAACTGTGTACAATCTTATGACCTATTTTAAATTTCTACACAGACTTGGATGCAAAATCATTAGTGCTGGCAGATTATAATTATATAATTCTCTTCTTAGCAAACTCATTTATTAAGAGGATTTAGCTTAACTATTTAATTATGACATTTTACAAAACTTACAGCAATGTTCTTTTAAATTAAACAGTTGTATATATTTTATAGGTGATTGCTACTTATAAAATTATTTTAAATTAAGCTGTGAAATCCATTTAATCATTTGTAAAGGGGTAGATCTAAAGATTCATTTCTCATTTTGATTTTGACTGAATACCTGTGGGTTTCCAAACATCTTTTAAATAAAGCTCCAAGCCGACACTGTGTAGTTTTACACTTTGTAGTATAAGACGAAAGAGAGCAAGTGTTTAAATAATTTCATGTACCTGTTTTTCTAAGTACTCTTAATGTTATATCCTTATTTGATTCTAAAATACCGATAAAAGAAAAAGGACTAAAGTTCAAAATTGTCATTTTTTAGGATTCTTCAAGGAATTCTATGATCTAGTTATTGGAGTATACATAGTGCTCATTAATATTCCACATACATACAATAAAAAAATGAACCTCAAAAACTCAATGGCTTTTGCAGATCCCAGAGGGTGACCATAAAAGATACAGAACTGGGACTTCTAATGGAGATCTCAGGCTTCTATTTCGTTATCTCTGTTCTCCTACACATGCTGAAACTCCATCACAAACTTCATTTTTTTTTTTTATCCAGTTGATGTCTTTGAATACAGCCAAATACCCAGTCAATAATGAACAGAGATCTACGTTGAGGAATGAGTTAGGGGGAAATACTTGAATGCAAATTAATGTTGCTAGTCAGAGAAGAAGGCATAAGGACAAATTGCTAAAACAAAACAATAGAAAATAGCAGTAGCAAAACATGATATCATTACCAGGTAATCTTCCACTTATGAAATGGCTGTGATAGACAAAAAGAGTGAAATATTCCCTAAAAGAATGATATATCAAATAATAATTTGGAAGAACCTTGAATATATTTATAATTTTTATGTACAGTAACATCAGCCTATAGCTTAAATCAAATAATTCAATAGTAATTTAAATATTATGTAGAAACACAGATAATTGAGATCTCATGAAGAGTTCTGTTGTAGGTACAGTAACATAATTCACTTTCTTTTTTTTTTTAATCTTTACTCTTTTTTACAGTCCAGTAGTTATTCCCATCTGACAGATCCTCATCCCATTCTGCCTCCCTGTCTCCAAGAGGATGTACCCAAGGCCTTACAACGCCCACACCCCCACCAGGCCCCACCATTATTTGTGCCTCAAGGCTCTCAAGGCTCTCAAGGCTCTCAAGGCTCTCAAGGCTCTCTCTCTCTCTCTCTCTCTCTCTCTCTCTCTCTCTCTCTCTCTCTCTCTCTCTTTCTCTCTCTCTCTGACATTTTCAACATTTTTTATTAGATATTTTGTTTATTTACATTTCAAATGATATTCCCTTTCCTCATTGAGGTCAGAAAACTCCCTTGCTGTATATGTGTCGGGGGCCTCAGACCAGCTAGTGAATACTTGCCTGGTTGGTGGCTCAGTGTCTGAGAGATCATGGAATTCTCCAGGTTTTCTGACACTGTTGGTCTTCCTATGGGGTCACCCTCCTGCTCACCTTTTTCCAGCCTTTCCCTATTTCAGCCACAGGGATCCCCAACTTCAGATCATTGGTTGCATGTAATATCTGATTCTATTTAAGATAACTGCTTATTGGGCCTCTCAGAAGGCAGTGATGCTAGACTTCTGTCTGTAAGTACAACATAGCATCAGTAATAGTGTCAGGCCATGAACTGCTCCTTGAGATGTGTCCCAAATTGGGCCAGTCACTGGACCTTCTTTCTGTCAATCTCTTATCTATTTTTTGTCTCTGCAGTTCTTTTAGAGAGGAACAATTCTGGGTCAGAATTTTTGACTGTGGAATGGCAACCCCATTCCTCCACTTGATGCCCTCTCTTTCTACTGGAGGTGGATTCTACAAGTTCCCTCTCCCCACTGTAGAGCATTTCATCTTCGGTCCCTTCCTTTGAGTCTTGAGATTCTCTCACCTGCCAGGTCTCTGGAACATTCTAGAGGGTCCCACCATCTTACACCTTCCAAGGTTGTATATTTTTATTCATTTTGACATGATTCAGTTTCACTACAACCTCATGGAAATTATAAAAAAAATTTTTTTCTTCTTATGCCAGACGATTAAGGAGGACTCCAAGGAAGACATATTTTTATTAGACACCATAAAACAATATAAATAAACTATTTTTATAAGATCATAAACTGGATGAGGAAAAGACAGATAAAAATTTAAGATAGAAAATACTAGTAGGGATATATAATGATAGTTCATGCCAGAAACTCAGATGGGTATTTACTATGTTAAATTTGATTTAATCTTTGTATAATCCTTTTTAATTATACTGATGCCCCTATTGGATACCCATGAAAACACAAAGTTTATACAAATTTCAAAGTTACACATACATGGAGAATTTGAATGTCTTTGACTTTACTTTTATTGGTTTAAGGTTTTGGATGTTTGATGATGTACTTGTTTTAAGAAAGCAAAATAAGTTCTAGGAATGTTCTTTGATAGATTAATTCCTAACTGTGAACATGTGAAGAGAGGATACTTGATTTGTAGCACTCATATAAACATTAGGCAGCCCAAACTGTCATCCCAGCACTCATGGTGTAGAGGGGTGAGACTATTCCATTCACTAACCTAGTGAGTTAGAACAGTCAAATTT
>JADRCD010231516.1:21757-31518 GCA_019843815.1 Montemys delectorum | reverse complement strand
AGAGAGAGAGAGAGAGAGAGAGAGAGAGAGAGAGAGAGAGAGAGAGAGGAGGGAGAGGGAGAAGGAGGAGGAGGAGAGAGAGTAGGTACGCACATACTGGTGCATGCACATATGGAGGTCAGAAGCCAATGCTGGCAGTCTTTCTCTATCACTGTCTCCTGTATTCTTGAGGCAGGGTCTCTCAGTGAACCTAGAGCTCAGTAATCCAGTTAGGCTGGATGGTCAACGTGCTCCTTGGATCCTCCTCCTCCTCCTCCTGTTCTCCCAGCCCCGGACTACAGATGTGTACTGCTATGCCCAGCTTTTAATGTGGGGCTGTGTAACCGAACCCAGCTCTCGTACTAGCTCAGCAAGTTCCCTACCAACTAGGCCATCTTCCTAGCTCCAGGGAGCATGATCTCTCAAGCCAACCAAACCCTCCAGAAAGCAGAGAGAGGGAGTAACTGTGGAGAGGTAGGGAGAGTTGTTATTGGAAGACAGTGCAGATGCCTGTTGGAAGCCGGAAGGGCCTCGCTGTGCTGTCTCATCATGTGCTAATACAATTATCTCATGTCAGCTATGAATAATGCGGTTCCTGGGCTTCTGAAGAAGAGGCGTGGGGCTGCCAGCCCTTGAGAATGGCCCTGGGCAGAGTCTGAGTAATCTAAGCCCATCTGAATCACAGGAGAGGGCCTGCTGGTCTCAGTTCAGGATCAGAAAACACAGACAAGATGCAAACATTGCCTCGCTGAGCCCTGGAGGGAGGCACGCAGAGGCAGACCCTTGACAAGAGGCCTGGAGGCTTCTCTCTTGCCTGCTCTCCCTTTGACCAGCTTGGCACCGCTTCCCAGGACCACCTTCCACTTGAAAATCTGCCTGTGTGGCAGGCACTTTCACACTCCCTAGGGCTTTGAGCCAGACCTCAAGGATCCGTGGTATGTATACTCGCAAGCTGGTGGGCTATCATCTCAGGCCCATGGAGGCAGCTTTGCTCACAGGATGACTGCCTGGAGCTGAATGAAGAGGTGGGTGCCCGTAGTGCCTGCCTCAGGAGGCAGAGGCAGTTGGACTTCTGTGAGTTTGAGGCCAGCTTGATCTGCATAGTGAGTTTCAGGACAGTTAGAGCTACATAGTGAGACCTACAAAAAAAAAAAAGTAAAATAAAATAAAAAATAAAACAAGAAACGAACAAACAAAAAAACCTGGATGACTGAGCCAGTCTCAGATCCTGATGGCTGACATTGCTGAGCATAAGCAGAGCCATTGTGTCTCCAGCCCTCCTCCCTCCTCCCTCCTCCCTCCTCCTCTCTCTTTCTTCCCTCCTCCCTCCTTTCTCTTCCCTCCTCCCTCTACCGTCCACCATTTTCTCATATGATATGCAATTGCTTCTCCTACCTCACTATTAGGCAGTCTCCATGATTCAAGACATCCTTCCTTTCTAGAAGTTCCAGCTGACTACCACACATTGCACTTAATGTGATTCCAACTCAAGTTAGAAGCCATTTCTCCTAATTCAAGGAAAGTGATGAACTTGGCAGCCCCAGTGGAAACACACACACACACACACACACACACACAGAGTCACACAGAGTCACACAGAGTCACACAGTCACACACACACAGTCACATACACACCACACACACACACACACACACACACACACACACACACAGTAGTGAATTGTGGATTTGTAGAGAGTGCTTCTCATTTGAGTTGTAAGTATTTCACAAAACCCAAAGAAGAATTAAGTCCAAAAAACAACTGCTCAGAGAGAAAGAGAAACTTGCTTGTAATTCATGTTATGCATAATGGATTTGGCAGGCCTGAGCACAGAAATTTCCAGAAGTGTTTGCGTGGCAGTGGTTCTTAGCCAATGCACATTTTTTTTTTAAGCTGTCCTGGCCAGCTGCCCAGCCTGCAGAAAAAGGCTCGTATCTCCACAAGCTTGGCTGGCCCCGCTGTCGAGTTTCCAAACAGCATGGTGGCGTCCGATGAGCTTATTCTTAAATGCCAAAAAAACTTCTGCTACTTATATTGTTACTGAATACTAGATGTGCTTCATAAAGAGCTGGCAGAGCCAAACCTTCGGGTAATCAAATAGCCTGTCATTAACATTTCCTAAAAACAACAGAAAAATGCAGTGTGGCACCAGATCACTGTTTCTCTTTGTTTGCTTTACACCCTATTCCTGGAACCCCACAAATGATAGGAGCAGGAGGGGCAGGGAGGCAGAGCTCAGCAGGATGCTTAGACCCCAACTTTTGAAGTACATGTGAGAAAGTCATCCCACATACATACCACATGTACACATACACATATACACACACATTACACATGCATATCACTCACACATACATATCACACATACACATACATACCACACACACACCTTATATTCATATCACACACACACCGTATATTCATATCACACACACACTACATACATACACACACACAGACACATACACCACATACATACCACATGTATACATATACATGTACACACACACCACACGTACATATCACACTCACCACAACACAACACACCACATACACACCATACACTCACTCTCAAGGGGCCCTGAGCCGTGTAGGAGGTACTGAGTCTGAAGTATGCTGGAATTTGACCTTGAAAGAGAAAAGGGGGCAGGAGGGCAGCTTGGGAACTTGGCAAACTACAGACTATCCTAGAACTGCCAGGAGACTGGATACTTGGAGCCTCATGAGAGGCCACAGCTGGGATTCAGTTGTCCAGCATGGTAGTTCCTCCTCCCCTTCCTCTCTCCCTCCTCCCTGTCCTCTCTCTCTGCGGTTGTGACCCAGGGCTCCATCTGCTCGTTATCCCCAGCCCTCTTTTTAAAATTATTATCTATTTAATTGTACCCTTTGAGACAGGAGCAGACTAAGCTGCCCAGATTGGCCTTGAATTCACTCTGTGGTCCAAGGGTGCTTGAACTTTGAGCTGGGATGGTAGATAGGCCTACACTACTAGACCTGGCTTCAGTGTGGAGACTTTGAGGTCTTTCTTCACACAAAACCTTCAATTTCATGTGTCTCCCTTTATTCATGTGTCTTCAGGGGGAAATCCCTTCCTTGGTTTCACGACTCTTCCATTTTTCAACCCCACCCACCACCATCCAGCGCCTAGGACCAGACATTCCCAAAGTTCTGAGCACCTCCTGTCTTTCCGATCTTCCGCTCAACCTCACAACTCTGACAGATGAAAAGAAAGACTCCCTTTGCCTCCCAGGTTGGTGAGTGACCCGAGTAGATAGCTTGTGCGGTGCTAGGGGCGATTCCAGAGAGAAATGGGATAAAGCCAAGCTGATGAGCAGAGATGGCGTCTTACAGGAAGAGACTCCAAAGTTAATGATGCTCCTGAAAATAGCTCCTCTGCCTCAAGACAGCCACATAAATAGAGAAGCAAGAGAGGATGCCCCGGGACAGTTCTTCACCCGATGCTGCTGTGCCTCAGGTACCACATGCCAAGCCGGATTAGGAGTGCCAAGACACAAGTCTACCCAGTTGGAAGCCATCAGGGCTAAGCCAGGTGCTGGTCTACTCCAGCTCTGTAAGGCTTGGGCACTGTTGAGTTGAAATGGGGGCAACAGTGGTGCTTTTCCATGAAGCTGAGGTCTTCGACCACCCTTTCAATTTTTTTTTTAAAACTGTACTGTGTGGAATGTGCATGCACGTGTATTCGTGAACGTGTGTGTGTGTGTGTGTGTGTGTGTGTGTGTGTGCATACGTGGGTGCATATGTACAAGCACCGGTGCGCGGGTGCATGTGTGCTCTCCTGTGTGTTTGTGTATGTAGTTACTTCTCACAGGAGGCTGCAGAGAAAGCTGATATCCACCCACCATCCCAGGTCTGGACAAACACTTGAAGAGATCACAGATAGCTTTGGAGTCCTTCGCTTTTGTTGTTCCCTGCCTGGACAGTGAAGAGGAAAGGCTGGCCCCAGGGAAGGTCAAGGCAGGGCTGTTTTGTTCTCCAGAGCGGAGCAGAGACGGCCAGCAACACCACCCAGGCAATGCTCTGTGGAGACAAGTCGGAAAACAAGAGCCGGGAAGCCCATCTCCTTGGAGCTGTTTATGTTACATAACTCAGACCCGGCAGCAGCAAAACTCCTCAGTGAAGCCAGACGAGGGTGGCTCCCTCAGCCTCTGATCGAGATGGCTGCCTCAAAACAACAACAATCTAATTCTCGGGGACACACCATCGCAACTCAACAGGACATCCTGACTGTTGCAGAGCAGGCTCAGAGAGGACTTGGCAGGTCCTTACCTTCTCCAGTTAAGGAAATGAGCCCTGACCAGAAAGAGGGGGATGGAAGCTTCTCTTCATAAAGAGGGAAATATATTATTATGCTGGTCCCTGAAAGCCAGTGAAAGGGACCTAGAGCTTGGTGACGGCTTTCTCTCACAAGTCTTGCCCTTTTCAGCCGTGAGCAAAGAGGTAGGGACTGGCTCTCTGGAAGCATCCGGCAATTGACAAGGAGTCTGTGTGGAAAATGTGTAAGCTGCCAGGTGGCGGTGGCATCCGCCTTTGATCCTAGCACTCAGGAGTCAGAGGCAGGTGGATCTCTGTGAGTTCAAGACCAGCCTGTTCTACAGAGTGAATTCTAGGACAGCCAGGGCTACACACACACACACACACACACACACACACACACACACACACACACAAACTATAAGAAAGCCAGGCCCAGTGGAATAGAAGTTCAAGGCCTGGGCTAGAGAGACGGCTCAAATGCTCAGACAGAAGAGAATGCTTGTAACTCATGAGAGTCTGAGTTCAATAACCAGAGGGAGCCTGTATGGGAGTGGGGTTGGGGGAAGCCTCCTATGGTGGTACATACATGGTATCTGAGTACTAGGAACCCTGAGATAGGAGGATCCCCAGGGCTTATTGTCTAAACAGCCTAGCCAATGAGAGACTCTGCCTCAAAAAACAAGGTGGATAGCTCCAGGGAATGCTGAAGTTGTCGTCTGGCCTCCGTATGCATGTGCACATGGACATACATACATAGTGTGCACCCTCACACACATGAAAACACTTTTAAAACATACAAGTTCTACAGAAAAAGCTGCAGGCCAGCCAGGACAACTTAGCAAGATCTTGACTCAAAAAGTCAAAAGGGGCTAGAAACGTTTCTCAGGAGTAAAAGTTCATTTAGCTCACAGGGAGCATTAACTTTAATTCCCAGCACTCCAAAAAAGAATGCAAAATAAATAAATAAATAATAACCTGCTACCAACGGCTAAGTGAGGGTAGCCCCCAGGCCTGAAGTGCACAGAGCAAGGCCTGAGACAGAACAAATGAGAACCCAGGAGACCTCTTTCATCAACACACCATTGTCTCTGAGGATAGTGGTTCCACCATAGGCTGGGGACAAGAATAGATAGCCAATTGAGAACACATCCCTCAGAATAGTCAGATGGAACCGGCTGCCAACACTTGCCCCGTTAGTAGGCTATGGGGACATGCAGAGAGCATTTTCTCTTGCAGGCTTGTGTTTAAAAATACATCTTTCTTCAAAGCTGACTGGGGAGCGGATGAGAAACGTGAAGCCTCCCGTGTCTGTGCAGAGGGGTGTGAACTCACTCTGTGATCTGATGAGGCTTTGCTCAGTGACTCTGCCCTCCCTATGCCTGCTTGGGTTCCGTTGCATCTCAGCGAGTTCATGGCTCGAGTTTAATGGTAGCTAGAGAGATAAACATGGCTCCTTTAAAATGTGGGCTCAAAGGTTAGGAGTGCAGCTTAGCGGTAGGGAGGGTCCTCACCTAACCTGTGCAAGGAGGGCCCTGGACTCCATCCCCAGCATTGCCACACTCCAGAAACATTGTCCTCCAGGAGAGCTGACTGGATGCCTACAGAGGGCAAGTGCTGAGCTGTCCTTGTATCCTCTGGGCTTGGACCCCTCCTCTACAAATGTGTCCAAGATGCTTCCTCTCTTCCAGTTTCCTTATTTTCAAAAGTAGTTGCCTGGCAGTGGTAGTACACACTTTTAATCCCAGAACTTGGGAGGCAGAGGTGGGCAGATTTCTGAGTTCAAGGCCAGCCTGGTCTACAGAATGAGTTCCAGGACAGCAGGGCTACACAGAGAAACCTTGTCTCAAAAAAAAAAAAAAAAAAAAAAAAAAAGTAGTATAATTTCTACCCACTCCTTAGGAGTAACTAGCAACTACACCAGCAAAGGTTACTTTACAAACCTGGCATTGAGTTCCACATTCAGGTTCAAGTGCTGAGTGATCCCCTCTCTCAGCCCGGCAGGCCCAGTGCAGTATTCTTTAAACATCACACTGACAGACAACGCTGCAGGCTGTGAAGCTGCTCTGCCTGGAAGACAGACTAGGGCACCTTCAGAGAAGCAGGCTTGGAGGAACCTCTGAAGTCCCCACAAGTCCAAACGCATGTTCTCAGTAAAAACCAACGGGTGATGAGCTGTCAGGCGTTGTAGATGCCAGAATCTACCCATGGGGGCAGATTTGGCACCCTTTCCCCAGGGGAGCTTCAAGTGAGCAGATCAACATGGCAGGATCAAGTTCAAGTCTGCCTCAATGAAACTCTGGGGATGCCTTCCTTGAACAACAACTAGGGCAGTGTGACAGCTGTTTAAGGACTCCTAAGAGAAGGGTCCCTGGGGGTGAGGGTAGGGCTTCCCCTGGGACTGCTCTGCTTGCTGTGTGTGAAGCTAAAGACTGGAAGTAGGGGGAGGGGTCCCCTGCAGGGTCAGGTGAGCTTGCTAATTAGCCAGGGAGCAGAGATGCAAGTTGACAGATGTGGACTCTGGAAAGAGCAACATCATTATAACAACCGTGATTATTTTTACTGTAGACAGTGGGCCTGGGAGAAGAGGACTACCTTTGGGCTGAGACCTCCAGTCAGAACCTCTACCATAAAAAAAGCCACCAAGTTGCAGCCCCGGAGGTCTCTCCTGTTGTTTCATTTGGGGTGTTTATGAGCAGAACAAAAAGTCAAATTTAATGGTAGCCAGATAGATAACCACAGCTCCTGGAGAGATGATTCATGGGTAGACATGGTGATTGCTAAACTCTGAGTTCACTCATTGGAGCCTACACGGTAGAAGGAGAGAGACAAAACTTGTCCTCAGACATCCACTCATGCATCACGGCTTTCAGATGCCCCACAAAATGAATGAGTGAATGAATGAATGAATGAATGAGCATTTAAAAATTTAAATAAATTCTGGTTCATGGGCTAGGGAGATGGCTCAATAGGTGAGACAGCTCTTGCTATGTAAGCAAGAGGATCTGAGTTTAAATCCCAGCAGTGATGCAAAATGCTGGGCCTGGCCATTTGTGACTTGATTCTCAGTGTTGGGGACAGACTGGACCTAGGAAGTTACTAGCTAGGTGGCCTGCCAAAAATGGCAGAGCTTCCTGTTCAATGAAACTGTCTTAAAAAATAAGGTGAGATGATATCACCTGACACCATCTTCTGCAACTGAGCACATTACACACACACACATGCACACACACGCCATGTACATACCTCTCTCTCTCTCTCTCTCTCTCTCTCTCTCTCTCTCTCTCTCACACACACACACACACACACACACACACACACACATACACACATGCACACACACACAGACATACCACACATACATACCACATATATACCATACACAGAACACACACATACACACACACATGTACACACACACTATACATACACACATTCACACAGCACATACATTATTTTAAAAACTCAGATCTAGCTCATGGTGCTAGGGACATAGCTCATGACTAAAGCCCCTGTCTAATCTGTGCTAGGCCTCAGGTTTCACTCCCAGCACTGAGGGAAAATCCAGTCTATAACATAAGTTGTTGTCCTCATGACAAGTGGGTGAAGGGACAATAACAGGAAAGATTGGGACCTTAATATCCACTTGGGAATTTGAACACAGCTTGCAATTACCCAAAGCCGCTGCCTCTGGGGCAGACTGGGAAGTTTCTATTTCTTTCATGACACTGGACTAAGACCCAAGATCCTTCTAGGTCTCGCATCTGGACCACTTCCTAGCAGAGTCGCCTGGGCCTCCGTCACTCTCCATTCTAAGACTTGACTGTTTTACCCACAAACTGGAACTCAGGATACCCACCGGTCGGGGGGGGGGGGGCTCCCTACCAGGACCCCCACGCGCTGCAGTTGGAGCACCATGCACTACAGTTGGAGCACCATGCACTGCAGCTGAAGCACCATGCACTCAAGTTGAAGGGCCATGCACTGCAGTTGGGGCACCTTCACTGCGGTTGTCAGTCACATCGAGGGCTGAAGTTGCATGCAGATGTGACCTCACTACTTCCCATTTGTGACGAACTAGGAAACCATACTGCCTTTTGCCTCCTGAGAGATGGCTCCAGACATGACTGGGAGCATGACTCTTAATTCACAGCACCTACCAGCAGGGCCTATGGTCCTCCAGAATGGACAGAACGGCCTCCTTAATCACCTGGGCTTGAGAGGCTCAGACTTTCTCTGCCCCGCCCCTAGAGTTCTGTGCAAAGAAGGAACCAGATAGTAAAGGCCTAGAAAGAGAGCAAGGAAGGACCGACATGGGCTCCAGAGAGAAGGGAGTTCATTCCTTGTATTCTTTGTAGATGAATCTCCAGCCGGCATCAGCCTTGGGCGAGTCCCAGGTCTGCAGCAAACCTGTTTGCCCACAGGGCTGTCTCAACATGCTGTTCGCAAAGTCAAGTTTGCAGTGTAAATTCTGATCTCCTTCCCTTTCTTCAGGGATTCACAGATGGGCTCTCAGCGGCTCCTCCTCTCCAAGCCTCTTTGGTGCTGAAAAGTGAGGTCACTGCTCTGGAACATGCCATCTCTGTCAGAACAGGTCCTGCAGGCAGCCAACCAGCGGCAGGGCCCTGCTCTGACTTAGATCTCTCTTGGGCACTATTTTTGGCAGATTTTTTTTCCCCATCTTGCTCTTTATCATAAGCCCGTTGGGCAAATGACAGCAGTGTTGCAGGCTTGAATGGGCTTGTTTGACAGGCTAACTTTCACCCTATGGGCTGCTACTGAGTCCTATAACTGTGAGAAGGCCAAGCAAGCAGCTCCAGCTACTTCCTTGCTGTAACTTACTTTCGAGTTTAAGATGTCTTGTTGTCGTCTCCCTGGTTGCGAGGTGCGAGGGAGAAGACAGGACCCACCCTGTAGTTGCACTGACAACGTAGTTGGCACTTGACAAGGCCCTTTTTGCTTTGGAGCTCCACCCCTCAGAGCATTGACAGGCACTTTGAGGGGACCTCTCCCATGTATAGATGATTACACTCAAAGAAATTGCTGATAGATTTCACGGGCCAGTGACTCAGTGGGTAAAGTGCTTACTGTGTAAACATGAGGACCTGAGTTCAGGTCCCCAGAACCCATGCTAGAGCCTGCTGTGGTACCCAGTGCTCCTCTGGAGACATTGGAGGTGGAGACAGGAGAACCCTTGGAACTCTTGGGCCAGCTTGCCTGGTGTGTGCAACAGTAAATAAGGGACCCCAAGTCAGACAAGTTAGAAGGTGAGAACTGATTGAGAGTTTCCACTGGCCCCTGTATTTGTGTCTGTACTCATACACATGAACATGAAAACACACACACACACATGCATGTACACATGCACACATATATATACACAAGCTAAAATAAATTTCTACTTCCAGTAAAAACAAGAAGTTGCCTTAGACATAAACCTCACATTCAATATCTTTATTTTGCATATCATTATTGCCCAAGCTACATTAAGTAGGGTTGGAGTAGATTT
>JADRCD010231516.1:0-14231 GCA_019843815.1 Montemys delectorum | reverse complement strand
ACCATCAGAGCCCAGAGCACACATGCCCTAGGGGCAGGTGCTGTAGGACAATGGAAACCAAAGCCCAGGTCACACACTCAGTTCCAGGGTGGAACTTATCTGAGTAAGGGGGAAGGATGATTGCGTCCCTAAGGCTAGGGACAGCTTCCCACCCCCACCCCCAGTCATGACAGAATGCCCTTTCATGCTGACTCAGGCACACAGCCCTGCCAAATGACCATCCAATGGAAGCACACTAGCTACTCAGATGATTTTAAGTGCTCCAGTAGCCACGGCCAAAGGCTAAAAGAAACAGACTGAAGAGCTTTACTAAAATTCTCTTAAGCCAATAAACTCCCAAAGTGGCCACCTCAATGAAATCAATTAGAAATCACTGCTTTTGGTTTTTGTCGTGTTGGGGGTGGGACCCAAGGCTGAGCAAACACTTGACCACGGAGCTACAGCGTGGCCTTCAGCACAGAGATTATTAATGAAGTATGTCAGATTCTTTTACACTACATCTTTGAACCCTAGTGTGTGGGCTCTGCTAGTCAAATATCCGGTGAGTCATTCCTTAGGCTCTTCACAGCCAGGCGGGGGCTGCTTTGTTGGGCAGCAACACAGCCCTAGAATTTTCCATCACACTGACGGAAGCCAGGCGTGTGCTCACTGTAGCCGATAGCCATGGGTATCGGCTGGGTATCTTCTGGGTTAGGAAAGCATCCAGCTTTCAGCTCGGAGTGAGTCTGTGCAGAAAGTCAGCCTCAGTCCTTGAGGTTCTGGAGGTTTGGTGACCATTTGAGGAAATGGGTGGTCCAAGTAATGCAGGATTGCATTAGAACAGCACCTGTTCCTTCTAGACACAGAGGGGAGGTACTCTAATCCCGAAAGCAGCCAGCGTCCTGTGTAATAGAATAGCATTTCTCCCTCACAGCCTAGAAATACTCAGACATTAAGACACTCAGAATCATGCCTGGTGACACATATCTATAATTACAAAGGCTTGGGAGGCTGAGGCAGGAGGATAACAAACTCAGAAGCTGGACCCTGACTATTCCTGTTTAGACATATGTTAAATTAAAGATGGTTTCTTAAAGGTCTACACGTGTCTGAGGTTTCCTGAGAGATCTTCCTCTGCAGAGTGAGGGTAGACACTCGCTGGGAGAGCTCGTGGTTTCCCACGAGGAATAGGATGAATCGTGTCAGTTGCTTTCAGCAGACCTAGGTGTGCTATAACTGCCTGTAAATATTAACATGATGACCATGTATGCCTTGCTATTTCCAACTGTAAAGGAGGGACAGGGTCGCACCGAGAGCTGGAGGTGCCCTCCGCTAATCCACAGCCTTCTTGAGACGGTGATCCCTTGAGCTGAGAGTAAGGACCCTTCCCCTCATTCCAAGCACTTGCTGGGCACTTACCTGTGGTTTATTCTATGCAAAGTATTGCTGGGTAGGTGAAGAGGTGAAGGGCCAAAGAACATTCCTTCCATCCAAAAAAGGAAGAACGGGCTTAAGAGATGCCCAAGAGTTAGGAGCACATACGGCTCTAGCGGAGGACCTGAGTTTGGTTCTAAGCACCCAGGTGGGGAGACTCAAAACTCCCTGTAACTTCATCTCTAGAGGACCAGGTCCCTCAGCTGGCCTTCCAGGGCCACTGCACTCAGATGCAGAAACTCCTCCCCCTCTTCCTCTTCCTTCTCCCTTTCTCTCTCTCTCTCTCTCTCTCTCTCTCTCTCTCTCTCTCTCTCTCTCCCTCCATCCCCTTCCCACCTCTCCCTCTTCCCCTCTCTCTCTCATACACACATACACACACACACACACACACACACACACATACACTTAAAAATAAAATACTTTTAAAAAGAGTGATAGAGACTATGTTGCCATGAGTGGAGACCGTAATAGACTCATTCGTGCTAAGGGTTTGGGAAGCCTAGAGAAGAGGATTGACTCCATGGGGGCCTCCTCAATAATGAGCCATGGGAAATGGCAGTCAGCAGGACCAAGTTTTCTTAAAAGTGATCAAGTGACTTAGTGGTGACTGGAGCATCATATCTCAGTTTCAATGCAACAAGAACTCTTAATTAGCCTCTTGATGGTTCACAAGAGGGAACTCCAGCACCACAGCGGTGCCACTCTAGGGTAAGAGCGGTATGCAGGGCTATCACTGGTCCAGCATAGTGGTACACACCTTTAATTCCAGCACTCAGAAGCAGAGACAGGTAGATCTCTGTGAGTTCCAGGCCATCCAGGGATACACAGGAGATCTGTCTCAAAAACAACACAAGAACTAATGGTCTGGTT
This sequence comes from Montemys delectorum, assembly GCA_019843815.1. NCBI lineage: Eukaryota > Metazoa > Chordata > Mammalia > Rodentia > Muridae > Montemys > Montemys delectorum. The sequence continues at coordinate 11,948 of JADRCD010231516.1, read as the reverse complement.
GAATGCCTGGTTCCTGCAGCTCATAGAGCCACAGGAAACCTTTAAAGGGGGCTGAAGAGATGACTCAGTGGTTAAGAGCACTGACTGCTCTTCCAGAGGTCCTGAGTTCAATTCCCAATAACCACATGGTGACTCACAACCATCTGTAATGGGATCTGATGCCTTCTTCTGGTGTGTCTGAAGACAGTGACATATATATATAAAGAGAAACCTTTAGGATGTTTGTTGGGTGGGGGGCATGGAATGGGGGTGTGGAGGTGTCACTGGGGAGTGGGGTTGGGGATTGGGGTGAGGAGAAATGGCTCCCTCAGGGACAATCTGGTTGGGCAGACTTTCCTCACTGTGCCTCTGGTCACTGTTCTCACACAGTCAAAATCTTAACATCATCTTAACATCTTCGACGGTGGCTCACTTCAGAATCCTGAAGGGCCTGTCAGTCTTTGGTGGAGACACTTAGGTGGCAGCTCTCTGCTTCCAAGGCCAGATCTGTATGCACTGCAAGCAACAGCGGTGAGTGGGAAAGGCGAGCCAGGAAGTCAGCTCCTGATGCTGGGGTAGCTGAGAGGACACACTGCCCGAATGCTGATGAGCCTCCAGCAGGCCCGAGCTACAGCCCTGAAGATTCATGCACTAGATAGCAAGCAGGGGACTGAGTCCTACACTTCTGTGGAAAACAGAAACGAAGCCTGTCCTTGGGCTTCTGGTTCCATTCATGGCTTTTGTTTCCCCTCCTGCTGTTGCTAAGAGAGGAAGAGTTCTGTTTGATTTTTTTAAAAAAATAAGATCTCACATAACCTAAGTTGCCCTCAGACTAGCTAGGTAGTGGGGGATGATCTTGCACTTCCTCGGACAGAGCAGCAGGCAGGTGCTCTCAACCACTGAACCATCTTTCCAGTGCTCACCTTGAACTTCTGAACCTGGGATTGCAGACATCAACTACCATGCCTGGTTTACATGGGTCAAACCCTGGGGCTTTGTGCATGCTGAGCAAACACTCTATAAACTGAGCCACACTTTCTCTTCCGCTTTGCCTTCTGAGGCAGAATTTCATGCAGCCTTGGCTGGCCTGGCACTTGATATGTATGCAGACTGTTGAATTCCTAGTCCTCCTGTTTCGGTCTACCAGGTTCTGTGAGTACAGACATGGGCCTCAGGGAACAGTGAAGCAGGGCTCTGCTCTCTCTCGAAGTCTGGTGCTTTTGCAAAGCCTCATAGCATAGAGGCTCTCTGAAGGTCACCAGTTTTACAGGTTCTAGCACGGAGTCCCAGAAAGATCCTGGGCTCTGGACCAACTGGGTCTGCTTGTTACCTGACCTATCCAGCCTCCAGTGGCTCTGAGACCAGGCTGGGGTTCTACCTGAGCAGTGGCCACATTGAGCATCACCCTCCTTTCCAGCCTAGAGCATGGTGGGGTTTGAGACAACAAAAGACAAGGCTAGAGCATTTAACCTGTGGCCTCTGACGTTTGATCAGTGAATAGGAGTGGTCTAGAGATAGAAATACCTGCCCATTGCTGTATCTGTCATTTTCCCACTAAGCTTTAGTGTTACCAGGGGCCTAGGGAGTCAAGGAGTGCAGAAATGGTGGAAGAGAATGTGTCTGTGGGGTATGTCATGACTGATGAATATACGGATGAGCTGTTCTGCAAATATACGAACTGGTTCTCTAGGGCAGAGGCAGGACAGGTCTTGAATGTAGTATGGGCCAATTCTCTTGGTGTAAATACTTCGGCTTTAGCAATTACCTAGCAGAATGGATTTAAAGGAGGATGGGTTATTTTGACTGACAGTTACCATCCATGTTATGGAGGGAGGCATGGTGGTACCAGCTGGGGACCAAGAGCTTAAGCCCGTGGAGGACGTTATCTCGTCCAAATGAGAACAGCTTTTGTGGTTTATTTCAGACATTATGACATCATGGATGCCGTCGGGAGGGAGGACTGCAGATGGCTTGCTCCTTGGAGCCGTGTGTCCAGTGCATTTGTGCTGAGTGTGGGCCCAGCTGTGTGAGCAGAGTTCCTGAAACTGCCTAGAGACCTAAAGTTGTTCTTGAAAGATACCCAGCAGCACTAAGATTCCCGCTTTCCCTCCTGAATCCCGAACATATTAAATCTCGAGATCTCCTCCAAAATAAGAATCATAAGTGACAAGATTCAGTTGTGGGGAAATGAGCAGGTTGTTTTTAGAACGTTGCAGGACATATTCCACAGCAAGCCAAAGCACAACGAGATCCAATACACAAGAAAGGTCTAGGGGTGCAGCATAGTTGGTACAGCCCTACCATGAGGTTCTGGATTCAACTCCCAGCATAAATCAGCTGTGGCGGAGCATGCCTATAATAATCCCGGTCCTTGGGGAGGCAGAAGCAGGAGGATCAGAAGTTGAAAGTCATCTTAAAGTAGTAAGTAGTAAAGCTAGGGGTAGCTTGGACTACATAAGATCCTAACTCAAAAAAGAAAAAACAAAAATGAGTTTAATAAAAGGCATGAAACCGAGCAGTACGGACAAACAGAATGGACAGACAGAGGGATTCTTCTTCACCAATGGACAGCTTTATGTGTGGATAGCAGAGAGTAAGTTGTCAAACAGTAGATAGAATGTAAGTGAAAATAATGGTGGCCAGGTCCTCCCTCGTCACTTGACAATATATCAAGAGGGGTGACTGATGTGGTGAAGACAGTAAGTCACAGCGAGAGCCCGGCATTTGATAGAGCCCGAACCACAAACCCTATTAAGAATCATTTTCACATTTAAAATATGTGAAATGCAAACAAAATTTAGTAGCAAAAAGCAAAATTAAATATTTAATGATATAATTAAGTCTTATTAATGGTATGTTCTTTATTTTGCTGATTAAATATTCAGGAGGATTATCATCTCTTTCATCTTTATTACTTATGTGGCATGTTTTTCATAATTATTTGTTAGGTATTTTCATTAACATTTGATGAATATTAATAGTTAAAATAAAGAAAAAACAGTTTTTATTTCCTGGGATAATGACTTCACGGCGGTAACAGTATATAACTAGGTGTTTAGAAGTGTGTTCCACTTGCTAGCGTGTCAGTGGGTGGTGGTGTCACCAAACAGTGGGAACCTGGGGTTTTATATTGATAAACAGTGATAAGCAAGCTCTTCCATTATTCTTTATTTATTTATTTAATCTACTCCTCTCATTAAGCTTCATTGTAGGAGAAATATGAGATGCAAACTTACAGCCAAAACTAATAAGTTGGGCCTGGCTGAAGGCTCGGTGGGTAAAGGGCCTGCCTGCTGTGTAAGCCTGAGGGCCTAAGTTCAGATCCCTGGCACTCAGGTAAAAGCTGGGCATGGCAGTACACCCCTACATCCCCAGTGCTGGGGGACACAGACAGGTGTATCCTGGGAGCTTATTGGTCAGACAGTGTAGCTGAAATGGCAAGACCTTGGCTCAGTGAAGAGGCCGGGTCTCAAAAACTAAGGTGAAGGAAGACATTTGATAATAACCGCTGACCTCCACATGTGACCACATGGTCAATGGTGTGCATAAGCGTATGCAAGCACACACCCCCCAAACACACACATACACACACACACACACACACACGCACACACACACACCAAACACACGAAACACACATATCAAACACTCCAAACACAGACACAAACACACACATCAAACATGCCAAACACACACACACACCAAACACACACATACACCAGACACACCAAACACACACACACACACACACACATACACACTATGTACACACACAATAGCCTGTATACATACCCCACTAAGCCATATACTGGAGACTTATTCTTAAAAATGATATGGGTTTGTATGCATAGGGATGGTTATACATTTGATGCCCTAGGGAGTGCAGATGCCCTAGGGGCCAGAGAAAGCATTGGAACTCCAACAATTGCAGTTTCAGACTACTGTAAGCTTCCCATCAAGGGTGCTGGGACTCTGGGCCCTTTCTAAGAGCTCTTAACCATGTGGTCACATGCTCTTAACCACAGAGCCAGCTCCTCAGCCTCCTAAGTTGTGTCTTAAACCGGATCCCAATCTTCCATTACTGATGGTCTGCACATCTTTTTAGTCATCCTTATTGGGGTTGCATAGTTTGGGTCCACCAGTATTACACCACCCATTACATTAGCCCTCCACACTTAGGCCAGTGGCTACACGTGTATTTATTTCTCTTCTGAGGGTTTCTATACTGGATAACAAGACCAGAATACACACAGCCCCCTGTCTCAGTTATGTAGTAACTGAAGAGAGCAAACTGGGAAGGGTCCGATAAAGTGCTCTAAGGTTGGAAGAGCATGTGGCAGCCATACTCCCTGCATGCCCAATATGGCCACCACCTTGACTTCAGAAATCCCATGAAGAACTGGAAACTTCCAAAGAAGCGCCAGCTCCGCACATTGGCATCATCACAGGCTGCTGGCACTGCGGAGCGGAGGCTGACGGAGGGTGAGGGTAGCGGTGAAACCTCATAGCCCAGCTTACAGTCATTTGAAGCAGCTGTTGCGTGGCAGCTGCTGGGGCTCTTGGAGCCTTTGTGCCCTGGAGTCCAGGCTGAGTAGGCCTAATCAGAACAACATGCCCTATGGCTTCCTGGGAAAGGTTTTCTTCTGCTGCAGGAGTGATTTGCATTTTTAAAGCCACAGCTTATTGGAAAGAGCCTTGAACCATGAAATGTTTGGGGCAGGGGCAGTGGTGGGGGTGGGCAGGGGGATCAAGGCAAATTTCTAAGCACACAGCTTACAAAAGATTGTAACATTCAGAGGTAGCCATGTTTGTTTTTAACACTAGCTACGATTTACTGAAGGACCTCCATGGGCAATTTCTGATTCCCAAAGCCCTTGCTAAGTGGTTGGGGTCACTCCATACTCCGTATATATGGCCACATGCTCCGTTTGTCAGCTCTCCATCTAAGGCAACATCTCTTGGCTGGTGCAGGGTGCCACTAGGTACCACTAGGATTAGAGGCCAAGTTCTGTGGGTCTCACTTCTCCCCAGGGTCTGGCACCTCCTTCCCCTCTGATTTTTTTTTTTTTTTTTTAATGTGACAATATAGAACAAAGGCTCTAATCTCATTAAGAAACGTCCCATACTGGGTGTGATGGCACAGGCTGTTATCCTGGGTACTTGGAAGACTAGGACAAGAGGGTCAAAAATAAAGGCCTGTCTGAGCAGCAGAGTGAGTTCAAAGGTAGCCTGGGCTACAAAGTGAGTTCAAGGCCAGGCTGGGCAATTTTGCAAAATCTTGTCTCAAATTTAAAAACAAAACAAAACAAAGGGGGTAGGGTTGGTAATAGAACATTAATTAGCTTAGCATGTATAAGACTTTGGTTAAATCTTCAACCCCACCTCTTAAAGAATAAATAAACAAGTAGATAGATGATAGACAGCTAGATAGACAGATAGCTACATAGATAGATAGATAGATAGATAGATAGATAGATAGATAGATACATAGATACATAGATAGATGATAGATAGACAGACAGACAAATGATAGATAGATGATAGGAAGTCCCGGTTAGCAAATGGAAATAAAAAGACAGAAGTCTCCTTTGTTCACGGGGCTCAGTGCTGGTGTGCAGGAGGGTACCACCATCTATTCCTGTCCCTGATGCCCTCACTGGCCTCGCCTTCTCTCTGGCTGTGCATTAGAAAATATTGTGTCCCCTCTCTGACTTTTCTGTGTGTCACCTGTCTTGCCAAGCTGTCCTTGACAAGGAGCTAGCCTTAAGAACCTTCTCTAATCTGTGACCACCTCTGGCCCAGGATGACTAAATCCCAGGTTTTAATAATATTTGCTTTGACCACTTGTACAAAACCCAGCCCTGGCCACATCCCATGATGGTGGTTGTTTTCAGGGCCACCCAGAGGGGAAGACATATGAGGGAAGCTGGAAGTGGCAGGAAAAGACAGTAACTCGGGATTACTTCACGCCAGACCCAGGTAAGTCTCCTGGGCTGTGGCCAGAAGGTAAACAGGCACATAGGCCTCAGTTTCCTCTTTGTGTTTAGAGCATATTAGGGAAAGAAAACACACGGGCTCAATAAGAACAGAGGTGGACTGGGGTACCTTGGGGTGAGATGGCCTTTCTAGGGGCTAGTGCTGTAGACAGAAGGCAGTGAAGACTACGCGGACTGCAGTCAGGCTATCCCAACATTCATCTGTAATGTCTCTTCTTGTCGAGCCACAATGAGGCCATTGTTTATCACCTGCATAGCCCTAGCACCATATTTGGCTCCCTGTAGAAGATTGATAGATTATTCTTGTCACCAACCTCTGCCTAGTGGCAGTCCTCCAGGACTCTCCACATCCCCCCACCCACCCTTTCTCCCTCTGCTGTCCACTAAAGCGGGCCCTGAAGACTTTTCTCTACAGCTTCCCTAGTAGCTGCAGACTCATTGGAGGAAGCTGCCTCTACATTCAGGAACTAGCAGCACCCCATGAATCATCTCCAACAGGGGAACCGCTGGCAGTAGCTGAGAACATTTCTAGCCAAGCCCCCCTCCTTCCCTGCTGGGCTCCTTGAGTCTTCAGAGAACAGAAGCTTTGGAACTCGCAGGCTCAGGAAGAAAGATTCTCAGATGTCAGGGCCAATTACACTGCCTTGTAGGGTAAAAAGCCTACTTGGGATTGAAGATGGGGAAATGCCTAGCTGGAAACTGGCTTCCTGGGGTGTCCTTAACCAAGCGGCTGGTGGCCTGAGCTGGTTCAATAGGAGTATTATATCTGGATCTGGGGACATGGCTTAGCCAGTGAGATGCTTGCCTTAAAAGCCCAAGTTCCATTAGTCTCTTATCACGTTTGTGCACATACACACAAAAACACAAACCCATACCACATGCCACACATACTACACACACATACACACACCACACATATACATCATACTACACACACAAACATACAACACACACATACACACACAAACACACACATGCAAACACACATACACATGCAAATACACATTCATACACACCACATATCACACATATACCAAACACATACACACACATACATACACACTACACTACACACATACATACACAAAAATGCACATATACACACAAACACACACATCACACATATACACATAAAACACACATACTTACACACCATACCACACATACACACATACATACATACACAAAAATGCACACACACACATACCACACACATACATACACAAAAATGCACACACACAAACACACACTCTCAGTCACACACACATACATACACACCACACCACACACACACATACACAAAAATGCATGCACACAAACACTCACAAACCACACATGCATACATAAAAATGTGCATGCACACACACACACACTGGGACTTCAGTTGGGAGGAAGTCTGCCTCTCATATCATCATAACAGTGTAAGCTATCCCTGCTTGCTGATTGCTCCCTGCTGGAGGCGACAGGCATCTTGCTGGATTCCCATGCTCTATAGTCTTGACTTTGGTGCCTAGCCTGGGGCAAACTGACCACAAAACTGCTGCCCCACACCGGGGCCTGATATGAACCAAAGCCAGTCTCATGATCTTGTTTCCTGATGTTACTGCTCAAAGAAAACAAGAGGGTGACAGCCAAGGAGCTATGTTGCCTTGAGGCCTTGTGACCCTGCTTGCAGTCTGCTAAGGCTTCACATTTGGGGAGGCAGCTCAGTTCCCCTCCTGGACTGCCTCAGGGAACTCCATGCTTGAAAGCTCCCTTTGGGGTTCAGAATAATAGAAGACAAAGGTACACCACACACCAGCTGCTGGCCCCATTTAGAAAGTTCCAGCCCCATTTTAAATATGTAGTTAAAAATTTTTGTAAGACAGGTGTCTCAAGTTTCCCAGGCTGTTCTTAAACTTTTGTCTCAGCTCCTGAATCTCTGGGACCTCCTGTCTCAGCTTCCTGAATCTCTGGGATCGTAGGTCTGTGTTACCAGCTCCGGCTCATAAATGGCAGATGTATGAAAGATACCAGATTATATCTTTAAAATCCTAAATTGAACTAAAGAATATATAAATGCAATGATAATTTTCTGATGATTAATACTAAATTCCCTCTGTAGAGAGACTCTCTTGTGCACTGTATAAAAAAGCATTCACCTGTCAGTAAAAAAGCCCTTGGCCAATGAGCTGTGGCAGGAAATGGGAGGTGGAAGTTCCAGGAGAGAGGAGGGTGGAGAGTTATGGGGGAAAGAGTCAGGAGGCAAGAGATTCATTCTCGTGACAGAGAGCAAGACTGTGAACCTGCAAAGAGGTAACTAACCAGTAGAAGAACTTAGAATAAACTGTATTATTGAGATATGTGCTGGTCATGGAACACAGCCAAGGCTATGGCTGAACATTTATTAATACATAATTAGTCTCAGAGTCGTTATTTCTGGGAACAAAGCAGTCAGGAGGCAAAGCCCAGAGTAACAAATGGCGCCCCACACTGGTCACTACATGTAACTCAGAGCTTTTCCTCCTGACCACTTTGCTCCCCATAGTTACGACTCTGGGACTTCTTTTATATGAATAAATTCCTAGGCCAATAACCCTGGCTCTATCCCCCCAAGTGTGTGTGTGTGTATGTGTTTTCACACTTGTGTAGAAACCAGAGATTGGTGCTGTGCATTTTCTTCAGCAGCTTTCTACAGTCTTCTTCTTCTTCTTCTTCTTCTTCTTCTTATTATTATTATTATTATTATTATTATTATTATATATTTTTGGAGATAGTCTCTCACTCAATCTGGAGCTCATAATTCAGCTGGACTGGCTGGTCAGTTTGCCCCAAGGATTCTCCTGTTTCCATTTTCCCAGAGCTGGGCTTACAGGACATGCTGCCTCATGGGGTCCTCTAAATATATCAACTCAGTCCTTATGCTAGCACTTTACCAAGTTAGCCATCTTCCCAGCCCCTAAAAAGATCTGTCATGTTCCCCAACTCCAGATCAGGAAAGTAGGGCTCAAAAATCCAGCCCCTGAGCCTTCACTGTCTCCATGACAACAGGTTAGGAAGAAACCACCCAGCTGCTATGTGGTCAGAGTCTTAATGTGCAACCCAGACTCTCAGCAGCAGCAAGTTAAACTCCGTGGACACAAATGTTTCACTTGAACCACGCTGAGGCCCTGCAACAGCCTGATTCAAGGTCTAGTAGGTAAAAATAGACCTGTAGTTCTGCCCTCTTTCCTTGAGGGCTGGGGTGAGGGAAGAGATGGGGCTAAGAATGAATAAAAACAGCTTCAAGCCTCTGAGGATTGTGCAAGGTGTAAGGGCGAGTGTGGCGTGTTCTGGCTGGGCTGGCAGACCTCCCACTCTGACTCAGAAGCAGGGAATTCACTCTGGTTTCCTTCTCTGGCTGCCTCTTTGATCAGCCACAGGGCAGGATGCATGCTGAGGCATTGAAATTTGGGTGACATGTCACACTGGGGGAAAGGCAGCCACTCACAGGCTGAGTCACGGCTCTGGTGCAGGTACTGAATGACACACACTCCAAAAAAAATGCAGAGCTGTCTGCCAGACTGGGGCTGGAGCCACTGGAGAACTGGGTGTCCGGGTGACCTGACACTCCCTGGAGATTTGGAAATCCCTCTGTGTGCAAAGGGAGAATGGAGACCTAACCCTCAGACCCAATTGTAACAAGAATCGACCCTGATTTCATTGATTACATCTGTAACCCCAACACTGGGAAGGTGGAGGCAGGAGGATCAGAAATTCAAGCTATTTCTCAGTGTGAGGCTAGCCTGAGCTACATGAGACACCTAATGGACAAGAGTGGAAACAGTGATAGGTCCTTACGCCAGGAAGCTCATCTATAGCCTGCCTAATTTATGAATGCTAGGTTTCAGATACAGCTCAGCAGGCAGAGTGCTTGCCTAGCATGCTCAAGGTCCTAGAATCTACCTCTAGCACTAGATAGGCCAGGCTTCATGGAACACACCTGTAACCCCATTACTGGAAAGGTGGAGGCAGGGGGATCAGAAATTCAAATTATTTCTCAGTGTGAGGCTAGCCTGAGCTACATGAGATCTTGTGTCAATGAAATAATAATAATAAGAAAACATAAATGTAAAAGCTTTCAAAGGGCTAGTGGGATGGCTCAGCTGGGAAAAGCCCTTGCTGTGTAAACCTGAGGGCTACAGTTCAGCCTCTGGAACCCACAGTTGAAGGAGAGAACCAACAACCAGAAGTTGTCCTCTGACCTCCACATGCAGACATCGTAAACACATATGCCAATAAATAACTAAACAAATAGGTTAGTAAACTGTAAAAACATCAGTGGAGATCTTGGCGGAATCCTGGTTGTCTTAGTCAGGGTTTTTATTTTTGTATAAACATTATGACCAAGAAGCAAGTTGGGGAGGAAAGGGTTTATTCAACTTACTTTTACATGGCTGTTGATCACCAGAGGAAGTCAGGACTGGAACTCAAGCAGGTCAGGAAGCAGGAGCTGACGCAGAGGCCATGGAGAGATGTTTTTTGCTGGCTTGCTTCCCCTGACTTGCTCAGCCTGCTCTCTTATAGAACTCAAGACTTCCAGCCCAGAGATGGCACCACCCACAAGGGGCCCTACCCCCTTGGTCACTAATTGAAAAAATGCCCCACAGCTGAATCTCATGGAGACACTTTCCCAATTGAAACTCCCTTCTCTGTGATAACTGCAGCCTGTGTCAAGTTGACACACAATACTAGCCAATACACCCGGTCTATATGCTTCTCTGATTTCCCCCTTCCGCAGTTGTCCTTGATGATGTCTATAACTTATTTCTTGGAAAAGATGAGCTGTCAATCATCAGGCTGGTGACCTGCCCCCTGGGCATGTGAAATGTCACCCCACCACCCTGCTTATTCTATTGACACATTTGCAAAGGGCCCTCACCACTGCCTTTCTCCCAGGCTAACTGGTCAACCCCAGGAGCAAGGTATCTATCACCCTCTGCTGTCAGGTGAAATAGGACCAGTGATCGGCACTTTTGCAATAACAGAACAGAAGGGGCCTTGATCAGCGACCACATCACAGGCATCACCAGTCACCAGCACCAGTGTCCTGCCTCACCTTTCACCTCCTGATGCTCAGCTGCCTTAAGCTGTGTGGAGTTAGGGAGAAATTGGGGATGGGCAGTGAGTGTTATTGACCTGCTCGATGATCTATACACTGATGGAAGCAATGGCAGGCACAGCAAGCTCCTGTAATTGTAGTGCTGTGCTTATCATTTTTTCCCAAGGTGGCCTTCACACTAACTTATTCACCTATGCTACAGGAGTCTTTTCTCATAAGTGAGGATTCCGGAGGTTTTATAATCTGACCGTGGTTACATAGCTCATAAGCACGAAGCTGGAGCTCATACAGGAAGATGGTTCCAAGAATCCACCAGCACCTATCTTAGACATGAGAAAGAAAGAGAGGAGAGAGAGAGAGAGAGAGAGAGAGAGAGAGAGAGAGAGAGAGATCACATGGGGGTGAATGCGAGTTCACCTATGAGTGTGTGTTCATGCCTGTGAGTGAGCAGACCAGAGGACGGATCCTGGTTTTAGTTCCTCCTCAAGTACTGTTTACCAAACATTCTTTTTGTTGTTGTTTGTGTGTGTGTGTGAGTGTGTGTGTGTGTGTGTGTGTGTGATTTTTTTTTCACACTGTATTCCCATCATATCTGGAACTCACTACGTAGACCAGGCTTGCTATGAATTTACAGAGATCTGCTTGCTTCTGCTTCCCTAGTGTTAGTGCCTGTGGTACACCACTGCTTTTTGAGACTGGGTCTTTCACTGGGACCTGGGTCTCCCATAGTCTGGCTGCCCAGGAATCTGTTTGTCTCTGCTTCCCAGTGCTGGAATTACCCGGGCACCTTGCCACAACCAAGTTTTTCAAGTGGTTCTAAGAATTGAATCTAGGTTCTCAAGCTCACGAGGCAAATGCTTTACTGACTGAGCCACTGCCCAGTCATGTTTTGT
>JADRCD010231515.1:0-43122 GCA_019843815.1 Montemys delectorum | reverse complement strand
TTTTTTTTTTTCTTTCTTTTTTTTTTTTTTTTTTTTGAGACAGGGTTTCTCTGTATAGCTTTGGCTGTCCTGGAACTCACTCTGTAGACCAGGCTGGCCTCAAACTCAGAAATCCGCCTGCCTCTGCCTCCCAAGTGCTGGGATTAAAGGCGTGCGCTACCACTGCCCGGCGACCACAGTGATTTTTAAGAATAGTTAACAGCTAGTCCAGCTGAGTACTGACCAATCAGGATGATCAAATGAGTCATTGAGAATGGGTGATGGTGTCCTAAAGGAGGCTCAGCTGTCCTAGATGCAGGGCTGGAAAGCCAGTGTCGATAGAGTCTATAAAAGGAAGGCACGGAAATTATTAATACTGGCAACTTCCAAGACCTAGGGAAGCTAGCACACAGAAAGCTTGCTTCAGGCTCCTTGTACTTCCAAGCACATAAGCAGGCAGGAGAAGCCCAAATGCAAGGTGTGTGTGTGTGCTGGGAAGTTAGCAATGGCTATAGGGGTTTGGAAGATGCTGAAGTAGGAAAACAAGCACAGCTAGAAGGGAGGGGAAGGCCAAGGGGAAGGCTGTTTGAAGTTCTCCCCCCCCCCCCCCGCCCCTCCTTTCTTCCCAATGGGTCTTGTATCTTCCATGCCCTTACTGGACATGGCCCCGTCTCCTCCATGCCCTCTTAGCTCTGTTTATCACAGAGGGCCAAATGTCCTTGGGTTTCTTAGAGTTCAGATCCTTGAGAAAGAGGCTGGGCTCTGGCCAGTGTAGAATAGGGCATTATGGACCAAGGAATTCCTATTGGCATAATTTTTTTTTTTTTTTTTGCAACCCTTCTTTTAATAAGGGTTCAACCTCTCCTCTAGCCCACCACCCAGCAAAGGTAGGAGAAGAACAGCAAGGCAGAGAGCAAAGCAAACCAATGCTCATCGCTGACCCCACTGTCTGTGGGGTCATATTTATAACTCTTCAGCAAGTGTTCCTTCACATGTCTGCTTTAGCAAGACATCCTCTCACCTGTGTGCCCCAGCAAAACATTTGACATAGCTAACTTTCCAAAGAACTAGAACTCTCCCACTTCAAACTCCCTCAGTCAGGATTAACCCGACCATGATGTGGTTACAGATGGTCCTCAGTGCCAATGATTCAACAGAATAGCAATTTTCACACCTCGGAATAGTTACTAAGCATGGTTCTAAGTTTGGCCTCTCCTCTCAGGGGTGTCCGGACTGGGCAAAGTCTGGAGAGGGTGGGGTCTGCAGTTCGTTTTTCCCTTCGGAGGAGGAGGGTCAGAGGCCGCTGCACACAAGGGCAGGAGGGGTTGAAGCAGAGTCCCGGACGAACGGGGTCTGCAGAACTCTGGCCCATGGGGGAATGCCAGAATGATGTTACAACTCTTAGAAAAGGAGTAAAGAGATTCCAGTGATCAGCGCCGGATCGAGTGATTGATGTCCTGGGTCCAGCAACAGCTGCGGTGTGGTGTGTGGGGGAGGGTGGGGCGAGGGGGATGCAGTGATGTGAGCTTCTGAGAACAATAGGAGCCTGGTCAGACAGGCAGGTCCAAAGTTCCCGTGATGGGTGCTTGGGGGCTGGGGGGCTGGAGGGAGAGTCTTCCCCCAAGTGTTGTAGCTCAGTAAAAACAGCCAGTCTCAAGCAATTCTTGGTGAAATGGTTTGTGTGTGCTTTATTCCACGTGGACAGGGACTATGTGAACCTTGGGGAGTGGGATGGGATGAGGGGAGTAAATGCATCTATTGGCTAAGGCTAAGATGCTGGTGATGCTCTATTTGCATAGGGAAGACTTCCCAGTGCTTGGCTACCTGACTGCCTCCCTGTGACCACCTGGTTGGGTGTTGCTGAGTTACTTTCTCCTAGGCAGAACAGAGAGGGAGTTAGTTCACCCCTGCTGATCTCAGGATGAGATTTAAATCTCAAGCTTTGGGATTCCTGGGGTTTAAACCAGCTCCACCTCGGGACAGTTCCATGGCAGTTCCTCTGGTGGCACATGCCCCACAACTAAGGGTTAGATGAGAATTTCTTCTGCTCTGGAGCCCAGGTCTCTGTAGCCACCACCACCTGGAACCTTGGCAGGAACTGATGACTCTGGAGGGGAATCCCATTGCTTCTTTTGTTTTGTTGGAGACAGGGTTTCTCTAAAGTAGCCCTGGCTATCTGTAGACCAGGCTAGCCCGGAACTCACTGCCTGCTGAGTGTTGGCATCAAAGGCGATTGCCAAGTATTGAGTATTTTTAAGGATGGAAGACCCCCTTTCTTCTCTGTCTCCCTCTTTCTTTTTTTTAATCTTTCTTCTCTTTTTCCTTCTTTTCTTCATATACATATTGTGTTGTGTATTGGGGGGTTTAAAATTCATAATTTTATTTATTTAGTGGCATGGGACATTCTCGTAGCCTCCTGTGTTGGGTGGTCAAAGAAGTCGGTTTTCTCCTTCCAAAAGGCCGGCTTCAGAGACCAAGTCATCAGGGTCGGTGGCGAGCCCTGTTGCCCACTGAGCCATCATGCCAACCTTGGCGTGACGTGCGTACCTGAGTATGTATGTACCTGCGGAGGCCAGGGGCTGTGTCTGGCATCTTCCTTCCACTTTTGGTTTGTGGGAGTGGGGGCGGGGGGGGGGCCCGGTGGTATCTCACTGTGTAGTCCTGGCTGGTCTGTGAGACCATGCTCATGGCCTTGAACTCAGAGGTACACCTGTCTCCTCCACCTCCGACCCAGTGCTGGGACTAAAGACGTGCATCACCACACTCAGCCTCCACCTTATTTTTTGATACACTGAGCGTGAGGCTCACTAATTTGGCTAGGATGGTTGGTCAGGAACCCTCTGGGATGCTCCTGTGTCCACTTTCCTGGTGTCCTGTCTTTACATGGGTTCTGGGGATCAAAAATCGGGCCCTCATGTAAGCGTTTTTTTACCAACGGAACCACCTCTCCAGCCTCAGGCTCTCCTCCCCCACTCGCACCCCAAGCCATAGCAGCTATAACTTCATTAACTTTTTTTTTTTTTTTTTTTTTTTTTTTTACCTTAGACTCTTTGACCTCCAAGCCTCACAGATTGTTCTAGAAACGCCCCAGTTGCCTCCTGGGGCTTCTCAGACAAACAAGCTGAAATTAGTCACAGTAGTTTGAACAGCCTCCAGCCCCACTGGTGACTAATTGTGCAGCTTTCTGAATGAGGCTGGTGTTTTCTTTGACAACAGTTGCTCTACCCACTCAGATTCTCTTCCAGAACGCACCCAGCCCCACCCCCACCCCCAGCCCCAGCAGTGCTCCCTAATTACAGTGATTTACTCAGATTTTCCACATCTGAATATCTGCCCCCGAAGCTCGCTCAGTGTTCCTGTATCATCTCTCCAAGGTGTCGCCTCCAGGTTATCGGTATTTTAACAGTAAGGTGACAAGGGTACCACTGTCTCCAGAAGCCTACAGTGTGCCATCTTTCTTATTAGGAAGTTACACTGGCTCATTGCCTGTGTAGCAGGAATAAAGCTTAGATGTGCAAAGAATCTTACTTAAGAAATCTCCCATTAGCTGGCCTCATTTAGCTCTAGGATTCCCATTTCTGCTAATGGTGGAGAAAATGTAAAGTTGACACAAGGTCACTGGACTTCTTTTGGCTTATAAATGATCTCTTTCCGGTAGTCTATTACAGCCAAGTTCTCGTGGAGGCTCTTCCTTAGAACTTAAGGGAGTTTCCATGCTCTGTACTTTCTCAAGACGCCAACTGAGCGGTACCCATGTCCACCAACACTAGACTCATACCACAAAATACTGCCCAGCAACCAGAGAGAATTGGTCAGCTACCCACCATGCAACTGGTGAGTATCAGAGACATAGGCTGAGTGAAGAGGGTCAGACAAAGTACACACAGCATGATCTTGTGAATGCAGAGTTAGCAACTAACTAACCTACATTGACAGTGAAGTTCTCTTTGGCAGGGGCATTGCCAATACTACAAGGCTCTCTTTGGTGGAGGCATTCATTGCATGGGTAGGAATACAAGCAAACCTTCTGCAGCACTGGCCTAGGTGAAGTGGTGGGCACACAGCACACAGGTGTATACACATGCAGGCTTTCATCTAGTAGAGATGTATGCTACTATGTACACACTGCATCCTGATAAAAGCACCAGCAACCATAGGATGCTCTGGGGGTATGGGGACAAGCTTTGGGTGGTGGGGAAGAATCTCTCTCTCTCTCTCTCTCTCTCTCTCTCTCTCTCTCTCTCTCTCTCTCTGTCTCTCTCTCTCTCTCTCTGTGTGTGTGTGTGTGTGTGTGTGTGTGTGTGTGCTGGAGGCCAGGAGACGATCTTGGTTGTCCTTCCTCACATTGCCTTCCATGTTTTTTGAGACAGGATCTTTCAAAGGCCTGAGGCTTTTCATGTAGGCTACACTCGTGGCTGGTAAGCTTCAAGGAGCCTCCCCATTGCTAGAATTATAAGCCTGTGCCTCTATACTCAGTTTTGTTTTGTTTTTTAAATGTGGATTCAGGTTCTCATCCAGTAAGTGCTTTATTAACTGAGCCATGTGCCCACCCCACCTTTAAGAGTCCATTGATGGAGGCTCTTCTTGGTTCACTCTTCAGACCCCTGCTCCCCATGTCGTCTCTCACAACTCAAGACGTTGCCATCACCAACTGGGAAATCCCCAGAGCCCAAATCCACTCTCCTGTCTCTCTCTGTTCAGTCATCCCGAGTCTTCTCTCAACTCCTGCTTCGTCCGTCCTTGAGCCGATAGAGCAGTGGATAGAGGGCTGTGTGGGGGAGGGGCTGGCTTCAGAAGTCTAGCTGTGTAGCCTGATCACAGCTGCCTAGAAGGTCCCAGCCTGGGTCCTGGCTTACCGTGCCCTGAGACGATCACAGGCAAAGGGTCGGAGGACAGGAAGCTATCAACACATATAGAAGACATGCTGGAAAGAACATTAAAATCTATTATATCTTTGTCTCCCCACCCTTCCCCTCGTCCTTTAGGTGGTGTCTAGTTGGTTTTTGTTATTCTTGTATTTTCATCCTATAAGGGTTTCAACTAGCATGGTCAGTACTTTACTGGAAAGGGGATCTTCAAAGAATTGTTCTAAATTCTAAATGGGACAGTTTCTCATTGTGAGGTCCTAGGCATTGAAAACATGGCATCTTTGCTCCCCAACCCAGATAGATGTCACTCAACAATAATATGACCACCCCCAACACGCCTTCTGACATCTCCAGCTCCAGGCACCTTGATGCAGCCTAAAATATTTCCTTTACAGATAAGGGAATGGAAGCTGCTAACTGGAGAGGGCTTTTTTTTTTTTTCCTTGTCTAAGCAAGAGGCAAGGTGGATGCAGACACAACCCCTGGTTCCCGGCTCCTCATGCCTTTCCTCCCAGCTCACTGGCTTTGGTTTAGCTTTGAGGCACCGTGTGGGCACTTGGGTCTCTCACAGCCTATCTGCCTTTCTCTTGGTTAGGTAAGCCGTGCCTAATGGCTTCCTCTTTCCCAGTCCAGGGGAGGAGATGCTCTTTTGTCCCTCGAGGACTGACTGGCTGCCCTTGCAAGCAGAGTTGCAAGGTCTTATCTGTGAATTTATTGGAAGACTCAACCAGGACCTAGCCTGTTTATCTACCTTCTCCACTTGGCTATCTCAGACAGATAGACAGACAGACACAACACATCCAGTCTTGGCTCCTGTGCTCTCAAGTCTTAAAACAAATCAGCCAAACAAGGGAAGGGTAGCTAAGTCTGATCTAGTCTGCAGAGCAGTGCTCAATCCTCTGGTGTACAAAAAACGATGTTCAGTCTCACATCTTCCCAGCACATAGCCAGCAGTGGAGCAAAGGGGAGGTAACAGCAGCGAGGCTGCCAACACAGCAGAGAGAGCAGAGGGTTTAAGGCACATATGTGTGCGTCCATTCATGCATGCTTTATTTGTTCTTCACATGAGCCTTTGGTGAGCAACCCCAATGGCTAGGTCTGTTCTGAGCACCAGTGGAGGAAACGCAGTCAGCCCTTTGTCTACCTGTACGATATTCTTCAAACTGAGTGCAAATCCTGGCCCTGGTACCAACCACCTATGTGGCATAAGTTTTAGTCTCTTTGAGCCTCTGCATCTTTATCAATCAATTTAAAACAAACACATACCGCCCCCCCCCCATCACCACCACCACCACCACCACCACCACCACCACCACCACCACCACCAGGAAACACAGTTGTAGTACAGAGTCTGGTGTAAGGGGGTGGACTTTATGCTGAATAGAGTCTGAGGTACCCCTGGGTATCTTTACAGAGAGGGAGGGAGATGTCTCAGAGATGCCAAGTGCAAGAATCCCAAGGACAGCCATGGGACACAGGAAGCTGAGAGTAAAGGATGGCTCTGAAGGACACTGTGGTCACCAAAGGTAAACACACCCCTGATGATTAATATTATCAACTTGACAGGGCCTTGAATCACCCAGGAGACAAACCTGTCTGTCTATGAGGGATCTTCTGGATGGATAACTAACCCTGAATGTGAGTGGCATTATTCTGTGAGCTGGGGTTCCAGATCGAATACAAAGGAGAAAGTGAGCTGAGTAGCAACATTCATCTCTCTCAGATGCCTGACTGAATGCCATGGGACCAGCCCCCCACAGGCTCCTGATGCCGTGCTTTCCCTGTCACGGTAGGCTGTACCCACAAACTCTTGACAATGAGAAAAGTAAGTGATGTACCCTCCAGGGGTGGGGGTGGGGGTAGCCTGCAGGACTTCTACTGCGCACATGGGCTCTGGGTAATGTACACCCTGAAAAGACTTCACACCTTTCCCTCCCTCTCTTGGTATAGTTTATTGAGAGTCTACCGTATCCCATGTACCATCTAGAAGCTGGGACCCCTTGCCCTCCAGGGAGCACACCCAGCCACGTCCAGGATTCCTTCAGCTTGGACTCTTAGCAGGGGGCCAAGGAGACACAGCATTGCTCACATGAGGTAATGTGAAGCGTGTGACAAAGTGTGACAAAGGAATCAGAGCAGGGTCTGCAGGGGACCAGGAGATTCCTGGAGCAGGCAGCCTTTGAGTAAGGACCTGAGTGAAGCCAGGGAGTGAGC
Source organism: Montemys delectorum (assembly GCA_019843815.1). Classification (NCBI taxonomy): domain Eukaryota; kingdom Metazoa; phylum Chordata; class Mammalia; order Rodentia; family Muridae; genus Montemys; species Montemys delectorum. Next base: position 36,061 of record JADRCD010231515.1, on the reverse strand, counting down.
TCGGCAGGCTCTGTAGGAATGTGTGTGGACAGTAGAGAGCTGTGTAGACGCCCAGAGGCTGGCCAGCGGGTGGTGATTCCCAGTCTACACATGAAGCCAGAGAAGTTATTGAAAATGGCCTGGCTTACCCAAGGTGACTCACTGCCCCACCCCCTCATCGTAGGCTGTCTTGGAACCCATAGTCCTCCTTTGTTCCTCAGCCTCACAAGTACTGGGACTGAATGTGTGCCCTACCATGCCCAAGGATTTCCAAAGTCATAGGATCATTTAACCCAATCAGGAAGAAACCCAGATTTCCCCCCAAGACTCGCATATCACTGTTTGTATGATCATTAAATTAAGGCCTAGAATTCATGAAGACTACACGCTACACGCCGGGCACTACAATGAGATATACAAACAGTCCATTTAAGTCCATCAAGAGGGCTTCACACGGTTAATAGTAGTTATACATGCCTAGTACTGGGGAGGCTGAGGCAGGAGGATGTTCAATTTCTGTTGACTTATTCACTTTATATCCCACTCACTTTCTCACTCCCAGTCACACAAAATTTGTAATTTTTTTTTTGAGACAGGGTTTCTCTGTGTAGCCCTGGCTGTCCTGGGACTCACTCTGTAAACCAGGCTGGCCTTGAACTCAGAGATCTGCCTGCCTTTGCTTCTCAAGGGCTGGGATTAAAGGTGTGTGCCACCACTGCCCGGCTATAATTTTTTAAAATGATTCCGGCTTCACAAATGAGGAAAAACCTGGGGATTACACAGTTTACATGTCCAGGCACAGAGAGCTAATGAATGCTGGGGCAGAGTGTGGAGCTCAGCATTCTGATCTTTTTTTTTTTTTTTTTTAAAGATTTATTTATTTATTTATTTTAAAGATTTATTTTGTATTTGAGTACATTGTCGCTGTCTTCAGACACACCAGAAGAGGGCATCAGATCTCATTACAGATAGTTGTGAGCCACCATGTGATTGCTGGGATTTGAACTCAGGACCTTTGGAAGACTAGTCAGTGCTCTTAACTACTGAGCCATCTCTCCAGCCCCCAGATTTATTTATTTTTATTTTTATGTGTATGAGTACACTGTAGCTGTACAGATGGCCATGAGCCATCATGTGGCTGCTGGGAATTGAACTCAGGACTCTGTTTGCTCCAGCCCCGCTCGCTCTGGCCCTAGCAGCTGAACTTATGCCAGTAAATAACTGAAATTTAATTCCAAAAGGAAAACTATTCAGGCATTAAACAGTTTCTCTAGATTGTCTGAGTACGGAGCTGGGGCCTTTTTCGGAGCCTGGGCCTTAAGAAACTTGTGCTCATTCCAGAATGGTGGTGGTGGTGGGGGTGTCAATGCTGAAATCAAGCAAACAGGAAGGACAGTATCCAGAGGAGCAAGGAAGAGGTCAGCAGACCTCACAGCCAAGGCGAGGTGTGCAGGGGTGGCCCGGGAACAGACGCTGGCTTCGAGAAGGAAGGGTGGTCTCAGTCCAGCCAGCGGTGGAATGGGATGGCACAGAGGGGGAGAGGTTTAAGGAGTAAGGGACGTGTGCAAAGGGTGCCCAGCATGGGTAGGGCGGGAAGATGCTCCTCAGACACACTCTTCCCATCACTCTGCAAAACTCCACCATTCTTCCCTCAGTTCTCTCGATCACAGTTCTCTCTCTTTATTCGCCATTACCATCATCCTTGTCTGTCCCTTCCGACGTTGCCATCGCTGCTGTTTACCATTTCCTCTCCATTACTGTTGTCTCTGTTCATCATTGTAATTTTGCTCCAGCACCGTCTCCTCACAGCCCTCCAGTTCATGACCCTAGATGTTCACCTTGGCTTTGGAGGAGTCATCTGCCATGACGGCTCTGCTTTCCGCAATGGACTTGCGGTGGTGTACGAAAGAGAGCCGTCAGTGGGAATTCAAGGGCAAGACAATTGAGGTAAAAGCTTTTCAGAGTTTTATGAGCTGTCAGGCTTTGGGAACTTGAGTAGCAGTCAGGACCCAGGACTTTAGAGAAAGGCAGACTGGGTTGGAGTCCTTGGTTGGACCCAGGGGTTGATGGGCCTGGACAACCATTGCTTCAAGTTTCCGTTTATGTGTTTGTAAAGTGAGGATCAGAAAGATGTACTTTAGTGGGTTCGGTTGCTTTTGCTTACGATTTCAGCACTTGGGAAGCTGAGGCAAGAGGATTGTTTTGAGTTTCAGAGCAGCCTAGATTTCTCTGTGAGTTCTGGGCCACCTTGGCTCACAGAGGGTAATCCAGTTGCAAGAAAAAACACCCAGCCAAATCAAACAAACAAACCTCAAATCCCAACACAAAACAAAACAAAACAAAAAAATCAAAACAATCAACCAACCCAAACAAAGTAAATCCAAAGGAAACAAACATGTAGTTTAAAGGGCTGGGGGCAGCACTTGTCTAGCGTGTAGAAGACCCTAGATCTCTAGCAACAATAAATAAAGGCCCCGGACACCTGCTTTTGAAGTTAGTAAATTAAAGGCATCCCTTAATGTGAGATGTTTAGTCTAGAACAAAAACTCAACACATAGAAGTCAATTACTAGCATTAATGTTCCAAATGTGGGGCTCTGTTTATAAAATAGTTACCCCTTGGGGATGAAGACCTGAGTTCAGACCCCAGAACCAGACAAAGCTGAACATGGTAGCAGCTGTCTACACTCCTATGGCCAGATGGAAGGTGAAGACAGCCGAGTCCCCAGAAGCTTGCAGGACAGTTAGCCTGGCATAAAAGATGGTCACCAAAGTAGTAAACAATAAAGACAGGGAGAGCCTGTATCAAAGTGGAAGACGAAGAACACCACCTAAGGTGCACCCCACATGCACACTGTGGCAGCCATGGACCCACATTCACAACACAGAGGGATGGACACACACACACACACACACACACACACACACACAGAGTTTCAAATGCATCTCCTCAAGTTTGTGGGCGTTTCTTGCAGAACTGAGCACACCTTTGCTTCCTGAACAGTGCTCATTGGCATTTAGTCAAAGGAACCGAAACTTATGGCCATCAAAGCCTTGCCTATTTGTAGTTATAACAGCTCTATTCAAAACTACCAACACTTGTAGCAACCAAGATGAATGGACGAATAAGGCAGAATATCATTCTAAAAAGGCATTCAACTCTGGTGTGATGTCCCACACCACTACCCCTAAGGTAGAAGCAGGCAGATCTCTGTGAGTTCAAGGCCAGCCTGATCTACAAAGTGAGTTCCAGGACAGTCAGGGCTACACAGTGAGAGCTTGACTCAAAAATCAAAACAAGGCAAAACAGAACAGGCCATCAAATCAGGAAAAAAGAGGGAAGAAGCTGATGTGTGTGCTAGCAAGTGAAGAAAGCGGCCATCTTAGATAGAGGAAAACCAGGGAGACTGCAAAAAGTGAAAGTGAAAAATGAATGTTAATGGAAAGATGGAGGGATGACCAGGCAGGACGCAGAAGGTTTTAATGGTGGTGAAACTATTCTATACAATGCATTGGTACATGTATGTTACTACGCATTTGTCCAAAGCCACAGAATAACCGTCTCCAAGACAGAACCTGAGGTACAACTAAGACCTTGCGGTGATGTCTCAGGGTTCTATTGCTGTGAAGAGACACCAGAACCAAGGCAACTCTTAGAAAGGACATTTAATTGGGGCTGACTTACAGTTTCACAGGTTTGGTCCATTATCATCATGGCAGGAAGCACGGCAGTGCCCAAGTAGGCATGGTGCTAGAGAAGGAGCTGAGAGCTCTACTTCTTGATCTGAAGGAAGGTAGCCTGGAGAGACTGACTAGTCTGCATTGGGTGGAGCTTGAGCACTATGAGCCCTCAAAGCCTGCCTATACAGAGATGTACTTCCTCCAACAAGGCCACACCCACTCCAACAAAGCCACACCTCTCTAACAAGGCCACACCTCCTAATGGTGCCACTCTCTGGGCCAAACATTTTCAAACCAGCACAGGTAGTAATGACTAGTCAATGTACACTTACCAACTGTAACAAACACACCACTGTTGGGATGATGATAGTAAAGGAAAATGACATCAGTTAGCTTCTTGAGCCTATAAAAAGCTTCTCTCATCTCATTGTACCAGCCTCTCTGATATATGTACCAAGGTACTTTAAGCTTGCCTTGATGTATGACTTTTTGTGTTCTGTGAAACTATGAAGACCTCATGAATCTTCTTTCAGGTTGGAACATAGAATTTGGGGTAACCTAAGTCTATGTTCCCTGTCCAATGTTACTCAGAATGGTTCCAGAATAGACTGTATCTTATTTCCTTTAGGATGAGAACTATGGCTTTTGCCTATCCGACAGTGTGCAAGTGGTCCTGTGTGTGTGTGTGTGTGTGTATGTGTGTGTGTGTGTGTGTGTGTGTGTGTGTGTGTGTGTGTGTATGTCTGTGCTGTACTTTTGTCCAACAGTTGTTCTACAAAAGTAAAGTCTATTTTTAATAGCTCTAAAATAAACTAAACCATAGATGGGGATATATCACAGTTGGTAGAGTGTTGGAATACTGTTTGTGAAGCCATGAGTTTGAGCCCAAGTACCATATCAAATGTGTTTAGTGGTACACACCTGGAATCCCAGTCCTTAGAGGGCAGAGACAAGATCAAGGTCATCCTTAGCTACAGGGTGAGATGAAGGCTAACCTAATCTACATAATAACTGACCCAAACCGAGACAGATCTCCTCCCTAATAAAAACAATCACACATACACAGAGACACACAGAGACACACAGAGACACACAGAGACACACACAGACACACAGACACACAGACACACATACACACACACACACACATCAAGGCTAGTAATTCCCAAGGGCATCAGTCAGAGTCTTCTGTATTTGGTTCTTTGTTATTGAAGCCCCTTCTAATAGAGCTGGCCATGGGTCATCAGTGCCACCGCTGGGCCTCTCACAGATGCACTGTAATTCCCAGCAGCACGTTCCTCTCTCTCACTGACTGTCAAGATGCCTTACCGCCCCAGCTGCCTCCTTTTTGCATTCTCTGTTCTAGTTTTGACTGGTGGAAGGGCTTTGTTGTGATTGTGCCCAGGGCAGTAGGATCTCTGGAACTCTACATGGCTGTTCAGTCAGCACTTTAAGCCACATGTTCCCTACAGACAGCAGCCATGAGTCCCAACTCTCCCCATCCACGGAGGCTTCCTCTCGTCACAGGATATCTAAATCTACTAAACAGCTTCTCAAAGAACAACCAAGTTGCAACATTCTGAAAATTCACAGATCAGATTAGAGAAATGCTTGTGTTCGTGGGTGTGCAAATGTGTGTCCTGGCCCAGCAGTCCATACTGGGTTTCCTCTTCACAAAGTGCCCACCTTACTTTTAAAGAGTCTCTCACAGAAACTGGGGCTTACTGACTCAGCTGGCCAGCAAGCCCCAGGGATCCTTCTGTCTCAGCACTAGGATTATGGGCCAATGCTGCTATGCCCATCTTTTCACAAGGGTGTGTGGAAGATCTGAACTCAGGCTCTATCTTTGTGTGCCAAGAACTTTACCATTGGAGTTATCTATCTCTCATTCCAAGGCTGGAGAACTTTGAAGCATCTCCCTTCCATCGTGTTCTGCTTTCTCCCTTTTTTGTAGTGACACACAGAACTCCTCTTTGGGCAAGCAGCTGACTCTGCCTGCCCTGCGAGGTCTTTTCCTAAGGAGAAGGTTCGGGGTTTTGCACATGTTATTTAGCAGATCCTTCTGCCTCTACTTGGAGTGCTGGGATGAGAGAACTGAGTGCTAACACACCAGTTTATGGCATGCTAGGGATAGATGTAGAGCTTCCTGCATGCCAGGCAAGCTTTCTACCAACCAAACCATGCCCCAGGCTCCCAACTGAAAGAGCTGTTGCTGCTCCACCCCCATCACTTTCCAAAATCCCAAAGTGCAAGCTTTCCCGTCAGTGGCTCTACCTCTTGCCTACCAAGAAGCAAAATCTATCACATGTTCCACCACCGTGATGCTTAGGGTCAGAGCCTGGCCCTGGATTCCTGCAGCTCTCATAAGCTAGGCTTGATTACCATCCTTTATAGGTCAATTAAACAGACAAGTAATGATGAAAAAGCTCTGGCTACATTGGGAAGAACAAATAAAGGCTCTAGTGACCATCCTGATACTTGTCCAAAGCCCTTCATCGAGGTCCTGATGTAAGGGTTAGGTTAAAATAGAAAGCAAGAGGTGAGGATAGCCAAGCACCCTGGTCAAGGTTTGGTCCTGCCCATCGCTGACCTGCCATTATCTTTGCTCCGATCTCTCCTGCAAGGTGACCCGACAAATCGTCAGACTTGTGTGAAATATATTTCTAGGAGACAAGTATCCTTTTGGCCACCACCAGAGTCCCAACCTCTTCCTTTCTGCAGCATGTGACTCATGAGAAATGTCCAGTCTCAAGCCTGGCGGTGGTGGCGCATGCCTTTAATCCCAGCATATGGGAGGCAGAGGCAGCTGGATTTCTGAGTTTGAGGCCAGCGTAGTCTACAGAGTGAGTTCCAGGACAGCCAGGGCTATACAGAGAAACCCTGTCTTGAAAAACCAAAAAAAAAAAAAAAAAAAAAAAAAAAAAAAGGATGTCCAGTCTCTTAGGTATCAATGTCTCAATAGTCCGATAGCCAAAGGTAGAGCATAAGTATTTCTTTAGACTGCCTCTGCTGCCAGGACAATCACATGGTATTCTGCCCAATAACATGGGACCAGACAACCCTGGACCAAACGTTCTGAAGCCATATTGCATCCCTCTTCCCGTAAACTCTTTCTGCTGAGCCTTTTGTCATACCAACAAGAAAGTGAGTTAAGTAATACCAAGGGTTTTGTAATACCTGAGCACGCTGGACTCAGTTCCTATTTTCTCAGGTCCTTAGGATTCGTCTTTATAATTTTTCCTTGGATGAGCGTTTCCCACCAAGAGCCAACAGATGGGTCAACACTGGCACAAGTACTCCATTACAGCTAATGATGGGACCTGAGTACTGTAGAAGCTTTTACTAATTGAGCGCTGAATATCCCTATGAAGTAGGTAACTATTATTGTCTCCAATTACTGTCAGGGAGCTGAGTGGTGGTGACATTAAGTGGCTTGCCAGATCCGTGAAGCAGAGTTGTGGGCAGAGCCTGTTGGCTCCTGGAGGAAGAATTGCAGCCACGGTCACACACCAGAACTGGCCTGGAAGTTGGAAGAGCCACGTTCTAGTGACATCTCTGCCAATAATCACTTTTTCTTCCTGTGTCTGTGCCAGGGTTAGTGGGGGTGGGGGAGGTGATGTGACTGTGTTATTCAGGTAACCTACCTTCTCTGGGATTCCGTCCCCCCCCCCCATGGATATGACATTTCCTCTGAAAGAGTACACATACTCCCCCTTGACCTTCCCTCTCCCCTTTTCCTCTCTCTCTTTCTCTTCACCTTCAAGTATACACACACTCACAGGTGTACACATATGTACATTTGGTCATTTTGCCTGCATGTATATCTGTACATGTGAGTGCATGGTAGCTGTGGAGGCCAGAAGAGGGTGTCAGATCCCCTGGAGCTGGAATCATAGACAAATGTGAGTTACCATATGGGTGCTGGGAATTGAACCCCATTGACCTGAGTCCCCTGGAGACGCTCTAGTGCTCTTAACCACTTAGCTATCTGTCCAGCTCCCAGCAAACAAAGATTTAAAGGAAGCCAGAGGTGGTGGCTCATGCCTGCGGTCCCATGGCTTGGAAGGCTAAGGCAGGAGGACAGCTGTATGTTCAAGACCATTAGTGTAACTTTAATTTTTTTCAAACGTCTATTTTTAATGATGGTTCTTAAATGCCTTTACTTCCCTTTTAGCCCACCACCCACAAGAGGTAGTGGGAAAGAAAGGATACAGGGGAAGTGGACCCTTTAAGAAAGATTCTTTGGAACAACTCCCTCCTGTGTTGTCTGGAAATTGGCAGTTCATTTCACAGGTCAGCAGCAGCAGCTCCATCCACTCGTAAACACTTCACGGATACACCAACAGTCCAGGGGATAGAGTCAAGATAGGATACACCAGTGGGTAGAGTCAAGATAGCAAACATGAATCAGCAGTGGTGACACTACCTAGCAGAGATGCCAGGCCTCAGCCTCAGCGCACGTCAGCAGGAGCGACCAGGGACAATAGGAGTGCCAGGAAAAGTTCTCAGCTGTTCCTCTCTCAATGAAAACTTGAGACCAACAAGCATTGTATAGCTGGGCTCTATAAGCAAGCTTAGTTCAGCCTCGATCACTGGATGCTGAGCCCTTTTTTTTTTTTTTTTAACTTTTTTTTTTTTTTAAATCAGTGTTTCATAATTCATACTACACAGTAGAGTGGGGTGGTTTTTTTTGTTTTGTTTTTGTTTTAAGATGTATTTATTTCATATATGTGAGTACACTGTTGCCGTCTTCAGACACACCTGAAGAGGACATTGGATCCTCATTACAGATGGTTGTGAGCTACCATGTGGTTGCTGGGATTTGAACTCAGGACCTCTGGAAGGCAGTCAGTGCTCTGAAACTCTGAGCCATCTCTCCAGCCCTGCTGAGTCCTTTTTATAGTCTCTCTAAACATCATGTGTTCTCCACGGGTCTTGCCTCAGCACGTGTGTCTGTCTCCGCTGATATACTCTACCAGTCCTTGAAAGCAGCAAGAAACCGCAGCACACCACCAGAAGTGTTTTGGTGCATTTCTCTCTATGGAGTCCCAAGAAATGAGGCTCAACTACACGATGTAAGGCGGACCAATCCATGTGTGTTGTTAGCACAGGATCCTTCATCCCCTGTCCTTTCATGGGCTTGCTTTAGCAGTACACCCTTTCACCTGTGCCTGCTTCAGCTAAACGTTCCCTCACGTGTTTGCCTGAGCAAAACACCATCCAACTGACTTTCCAAAGAACCCTTAACTTTCCACTTCAGTTAGGGCTTGTGCTACATAGAGAGTTCCGGGCTGTCAACATAGCAAGACACTAGGGGTGGTTAAACAACAAAACAACAACAACATTTATGCTTTGTCAGGACAAGATCCCTTGGGAGGAAGGTCTGGCCTGAGTGGCTTCTAGATTTCCCTGCTGAAGCATAGTTCCCAGAGGTGTCTGAGGAGATAGGAACAACCCGGGGCACAGGGCAGGGATGGCAAGAAGCCCATTACTGCCTCGCAGTAATGAAGGTGCAGCTTGGAAGTCAGCCCAGCTTAGGCCAAGTTGATGGAGTGATGAGGCAGGGCCAGCAGCCCAGAGGGGAAAATGAGAAGGACTGTGCCCAGAAGGTCATTGATCGGCGGCCCCCCACCCCGGCCAGGGAGTCTCTAAGTCTATAGCGAGGCTGAGGGGATGTGCACCCACCTATATACCACAAGCCAGTGTGGACTATAGCCACCTGGGGAGCAGGGACAGCAGCTATAGGCTGCAGTGCTCTGGGGCACATAGGTGAGCCCAAGGCATGTGCTGACTTGTAGGGCCAGAGTCAGGTGGCTTAGCTACTCTGTCCCTAGACCCTTTGGAGTTTCACTCCCCCATCCCCCTCATCTCCCAAGTCCACATTGTGTCTTCACTGGCTCAGGCATTTTCTCTTCTGCTTCCAGGTCCAAGATATCAGGCTATGGACAGGGCTTAGTGCAGAGGGCGCCGCCACCATTGGGGGTCTGGTTAATTCCTAGATTGTGTAAACAGAGGGAAGGTTGTGGTCTTTGCCTTCTGTTTCCAACTTTTTTTTTTTCAAATGCCTTAAAATGAATTACATTTGACTAATTTATTATGGTATACAGTTCAGTGAGCTTTGACAAACACCACTTCCCTCATCAAGACGGATTTCCACCCCTCAGGAAGAAGTACACAGCTCTGCCTAGGTAATCCGGTCACCCTGCCACAAACAAGCACCACTCTGATTCCCATCGACCTCGTTCAGCTTTCTCTGTTCTGGAACAGGCTATAAATGGAACCATTCGGCACGTTCCGACTGCATATCCGTTTTAACATGCAAATGATGTTTTCAATTATTTGCCATGAGTAAACACGTCACTCTGAGAAGACACACTGCCTTGATCCACTGACTATGTATCTCTCATAGCAAGCCTGATCATGCAGACCTGCGTTTGCAAAGTCTAAATACCAGACTGCTCCCTCCCTTCCCCCAATTTGCAGTCCTCTAACCTCAGGGCCTGCTCATCTCCCACATCCAGCCAGCCACAGCACCCAGCAAATCACAGAACCTGGAAAGGCCCAGCACCCTGAGAGATTCTGTCTGGAGTAGAATATCAATTCCTAAGGCAGGCAGAGAGCCATTACAGCTCAATAGCTAATAATAATATTAGCTAGCCTTTCTGGAAGGCTCTTCCTACCAGACACTGTGCTTGCTGTTCACATACATTAGCGCTTGTTTTCACAATACCTTCCAATGAAGTATTATCTCCATTTCGAAACTAGGAAATGGAGATTCAGAGAGGTCAGGACAAACTCTGGAAGCTTTTAAGAACTGATTTGCCTGGGGGGGTTGGGAGGCGGGCTGTGAAGATGCAGTGTTCCAGGGCTGGCCCCAGCTTCTGTATCTAGGGATGGCTTCCAGCTGATGCAGGTGGGTCACACTGGTATGTCAAAGCAGCAATGAGCTGCCAGGGGCAAGTACCAGCAAGGGGTAAAGCCACAATTTCCATGTGGAATGCTTTCTCTTGGGGCCAGTGTGCTTAAGAGCCAGTGTTATTATGGAATGAGGAGAAGAAAATACAAACACATTGGGGTGGGGTTCCTTTTCCGGGAGACCAGTGGTGTTTTTGTTTTTTATTTAGCAATACCCCTTAGTGAGATTCGTAGGCTGTGGAAAGCTTTTCCTGCAGCCAAGGCAGATATAGGACCAGATCAAGAAAGAGCCAGCCAAAGAGTTCTGCCTGGGAAGGCACACATACATAACCCTGGAGCTGGAAACTGGGGAAACTGAGGAAAAATAATAGGATGAGGAATAGCAAGAGAGGGGAGGAGCAAGATGAGATGGCAGGGTGATGGGGGAGGGGCAAGATTGAGTGGGACCAATATGCCAGGGAAGGGGCGAGAGGGAGGGGAACCAAGATGGTCAAGGAGCGGCCTGATGGCACACCATCAGTGTTTCCTGGAGGTCAGAAAGGTGTAGGAGCTGCTCTCAATTTCAGGGTGTTGGCTGTGGCATGCTAGTGTGGACTGCTGTCTAGACACCTCAACAAAACCTGTTACACACAGAGCCCTGACTAGTTAGGACTTCAGGGGGAGGAAAGATTGAGTTACACAAACAATGAATATCAAAAGAACTCAGAGAGAGAGAGAGAGAGAGAGAGAGAGAGAGAGAGAGAGAGAGAGAGAGAGAGAGAGAGAGAGAGACTCTCTCTCCAGCCACACCTCTCCCCAGTCTTTCAAGAGAGACACAGGATTCTCAAGGACAAACTTAACAACTTAAAACTTTCACTTGTGGTGCCTCTATCATGGTGTCTCCAGCCTATGACCCCAGCCTTTAGAGGTTAGAGAGAAAGATCTCCAAGAGTTCAAAACTAGCCTAGGCTATGCTATGAAAACCTGTCTCCGAATCTACTCCTCAAAAGAAAGTCTTACTTGGCTTTGTTTTCAACTCTAGATTGGGGCACTTCTTTCCATAAGGTAGAAGTGCTCGGATAGGCACACGTGTCTGGATTTGTAGATGGACTGAGAAAAGCCAAAGCAAAAAACAAATGGTTGTTTCCTTTGCAGGCCTGGGAGAGGGAGAGGTAAAGAGCAACTGCTCTGTAACATCCCCGGGGGTGGGAGTGGGGCGGGGAAGCATCAGCAAGGGAACCTGGCCCGCTGGGGCTGGGGAAGTTCATCTGTTATTCTTTTAGTCATGGTTTCTTGGAAAGCTCAATTAAACAGCTTTAGTTTTAGCTTGGTGACGTTTAGCACAAGTGACTCCATTTTGATTTTCTGCCAAGGCTGTGAGGAGCTTAGTTTAAACAATGAGATCCTGCTGTGTTCTCACAGGGATGCTCACTGTACTTGAGCCAGGGATGCCGGCCCACCTTCCTTATGATTTTATGAGGAGGGACAAGAAAGCGCTCACATCTTTTGCTTCATTTATTCTGTGTAACCTTGGCAGGTGAGAGATGAGGAGTCTCCGCCCCCTTTTATAGCTGAGAAGTCAAATAAGCTAAGAGCACCGGAATGTTCCCACAGCCTTAGAGCTCAAAGGGGCTGGAGATGGGGCTGTCTATGTGGAGATGGGGCTGACTGTGTGGGGATGTGTCTGACTGTGTGGTGACGGAACTGACTGTGTGCCTCTCTACCCTCTGTATGAACCAGAGTCACAACACAAACATTGTGTAGTAGTATATGAAGATAGGACCTAATATACCCCAGGTTAGCCTCAAACTTTGAACATAGCCAAGGCTAGCTAGTATTACATTGGAGGTGACCCTCCAAAGACCCTGGTGCCCAGTGGCTTGGGCTTTCATGGCTACTGCACCTTAGCCTCTGGTCCCACAGCTTATCCTTGAAGTTGATTTAGTTTTTAATTTAACTTTTGTTTCAAGACAGGGTCTCATGTAGCCAATGCTGGTCTTGGACTCAACACGTGATCAGGAACGGATAGCCCTGGATTTCTGATCTTCCTACCTCCAGCCTCCAAGTGCTGGGGTTCCAGGTGTGTGTCACTGTTGTGTGAGAGCCTGTTCTGAAAAGAACCCCCTCCCTCACGCACAGTCACTCATTCTAGAACAGGAACCCACAACAGACCACAGTAATGATACCACCCATGTCCAGCTTGGTAAACCAATGAGTTTTGGGGGTTACCAGCAGAGGTATGGGTGAGGGTACCTACAGGAGTATCAGCCACTCAGAAAAGCTGCTGCAGCTCTGAAAGGCCCCTCTACCACAGAGCTGTGGCCCCAGAGTCCTCTGCACAGCTTTCGGGTGGTTCAATGATCCAAGAATCTCCTCTTGGCAGCTCCAATGGTCAGTCTACTCTCCCAGCAGCTGCATGCCCCTATAAAGCTGGGAGTGGGGGGGGGGCTTTGAAAATCTTCCAAGTTTTCACTTTCCCAGACATGTAGCCTTTTGCTTGCCTCTGGGTCCCAGGAGCCTCCTCCTAGTCCTAGAGGGAGTGTTTTATCTGGGAAGAAACTGCCACATGACAGTCACCACACTCAGTTTATTGGGTGCTGAAGATGGAACCCAGGGTCTCATGCATATGCAAGCCAAATACTCTACCAACGGAGCCACATTCCCAGCCCTGGGGACCTTGTAAAATGTTGCTATTGCTCAACAGGATATCTGGATTCTGTTTGGAATTGGATTCAAACATCCCAATTTTTCAAAAGATCTTCACTGGTTCCAATGTCCAGTTAAGGTGAGAATCTCAGAACCAGATGAGATTTAATTAATTAAACAAAGAAAAGCTTAGCTCAGTCCTGGACGCGGCCAGATTCATGGAGTCATGGTTCACATTTGCTGCTGGGCTGAGTTTTATTCCCTGGTCTCAAACCGTGCATAGCATGCTGTCAACCACTGGCAGCCGGGCAACACCACTCTCCAGGGGACTTGATAAAACTGAGTGCAGGGCTCACCCTCTGAGTGCAGAGCCCCTGACTCTGGAATTAGGACTGAGTTTGTGTCTGTCTTTCCTGGTGGGACTATAACTGATCAACTCTATAAACACACAAAAAAGAGCGCCCTAACAAAGGGAGTTAGTTATATGTTGTCTTGCCAGCCAGGGTGACGGGGACTTTCCCTAGGGGTCTTACATGACAGCAGGAGAGCTCAGTCAGTGGTGTCCAGCCTCCTGCAAGCGCATTATTTAGTTGGTATGAGCTGCACATTGTTGGCCGGTAGCCAGCCTTCCAGGACCAGGTCCGCCTGTGCTGGCTAGAGAGAGGCTGAGACTGATGGAAACACCTGTTGCCTAGGCAACACACTCTGCCTCATACAATCAGACGCTTGAAAAAGAGAAGGGCAGAGAGGAAAGAGAATGTGTGGGGAATAGGAGGTCGGGTCAGGTGCTTTGTATTTGCATGGTTGGGGATGCTCAGTAGATTACATATTCTTTTTTTTTTCAGCCCAGGCTGGGAGAAAGCAGCCAGGTCAGAGGTTCTAGAATCTTCTTAGGATTTGCTAAGCCAAGGAAAGAAGGCAGACATCTGTTTTACGATTTGCTTTATTTTGGTTGGGTTACATGGCTACCCTGCTATGCCTGCTCTGGCTTCCTAGACCCCAATGGGCCACGTGTGGGCATCAAAAGGGCCTGTCAGTGGGTGAGAAGGCTGAGCACAAGTACTCAACCAGACAAGAAGCTGTGAGCTAGTCAGTGAGCCACAGCCCAGCCTGTCATCCACTTTTCTGGGGCGGGGGGAATACACAGGGTGAGGAGAAAGAGGAAGATGGGAGACAAGTTGGAAAAAAAATATCACGGGCTAAGAAAGTGAGTCACCAATTGGGCAGAGTCTTTGGTGTAGGCAACCCTCTCTGAGGGGATGAGAGGGCCAGGCTATCCCCAGCATTCCGGTTTGGCTTCTTACCCACACAGCTTGGCTAAGTATAGCTTGTGGCTTCCTTCCATGTCACCCCATCAGAGATAGAGCCAGGAGTTGAACTCAAAGGCTGTGATGGCTACTGTCCCCCAAAGGCAGAGAAGTTCACTCCAGTAAAAAACCTGAGAGCATAAGAGCTCCAGTGGTGGTTTGGGGTGGGGTAGGGGACCTCTCCTCGTCTCCTCATTGCACGTGGCTGAGCAGGAATAGAACAGACAACACTAGGCATCACTACCTTTCTAGTGTTCTTCGAGGCAGGACCACCTTCTCCCCGTCTTGGCACCCTTGCTCTGTCTCACACTCTCTTTACTAATGGGAGGTTGTCCGCTTTCCTTTTATTATAGTGACAAGATGGGGAATTAGTTTTATTTGGGCAATGCTGGGGCAGGAACCCCAGGCCTTTGTGCATGCCAGCCCATGCCACTGAGTTCTGAGGAATGCCACTATAATCGGGATACACTGTGGCTTTTAGTTTAGATCGGTCACTTTGGTTTTCTGTTCTCTACATTTTGTATGAGTAGTCACAGTGATTAATTTCTTATGTGCACCAAACCCTGCCATCTTTCTATGAACGACAGCAGTCAGTACAAGCATTACACATACAGGACGAAACACCGGTTTAAATTCTTTATGCTGACTTGTACTTGGTACAATTTCTGCAACGAATGTGTATTAACTTTAGTTTTAAAAGTTATTTCACAATAGGTTTAGCTTTACATTTGAATCATTTATATGGACGTGGTGTTCCTGTTTGTGTGTATGAGGGAGATGACACATTGAGTAAGGTGCTGAGCTGCAGTTTTCATCTCTGTCGTAGTTGTTGGTGCTGCATAAGAATGCTGTCATGCACTTGGCACCTTAGCCCAGCACACATTCCCTCTTTATGATCTCCCTGTGTTGGGAATCCAGACTTAGCATCCTCTGGGAGGACTTGGTGGGAGCCTCTGCTGTTGTCTCATGAATGTAAAGAAGGAATTTGCAGGGCTGTCATCTCCTGGAGGCTTCCTGTCATTTCTGGTGGAATGATGATAATCTTCAGTGTCAACTCACTGAACTTAAGTAACTATGAGAGCACACCTCTGGAGACAGTAATATATAAAATGGTGGCACATTCCTGTAGTCTCAGGACTCAGGAGTTGGAAGCAGAAGGATCAGAAGTTTATAGCCATCTTCAGGTACATGGTGAGTTTGAGGACATTCTGGGCTAGAGACCCTATCTCCAAAGACGCAGTGAAATATAACACGAAACAAAACAAAACCATATTCTGTCTTAGAGACTGGTATTTACAGAGCATGAGAAAATTCTCCCTTTTTAAATGACTCTTGCACATATTCTTTTTTTTTTTTTTAAAAAGATTCACATATTTTTATTTTATGTCTATGAGTGTTTATGTGAGTGTGTGCATGTGTGCATGCGTGCATGGATGTGTGTGTGTGCCGCATGTGTACAGTGCTTGAGGAGGCCGTAAGAGGGTGCTGGATCCCCTGGAGTTGGAGTTGCAGGTGGTTGTGAGCTACCACATGGCTATTGGGAACCCAGGTCCTTTAAAAGAGCAATTCACACTCCTAGCCACTGGGCCATTGCTCCAACTCCTCCAGCTCATTCTGTCTGCCTTACTATATACAATTTTCAAAGACCTGTGATGTACATAGGCAAAGAGAAGAGACCATAAATGTGCAGTTTGATAAACCAGTCATGAATGACCACACCACATGAACAGGACCCGGGTATTTACAGAATCTGTATGTACCTGTAACCCCTGAAAAGCCCCCATGAGGGTCCTATGCACTCTGTCCTCCAAGACTATGCCTAGGACTCTTGCTCTCCTGAAAGACTGTCTCTTTTCCATCCTTTGCTTCCTCCTCCAGTTTCTTCAGGACTGCCAATCCCCCTTCTGATTTTATCTAGGAGCGTCAAGAAACACCATGACCAAGGCAACTCTTATAAAGGACAACATTTAGTTAGGGCTGGCTTACAGTTTCAGAGTTCAGTCCATTATCATCGTGGTCAGAAGCATGGCAGCATCTAGGCAGACATGGTGCTGGAGAAGGAGCTCAGAGTTCTACATCCTAATTGCTGGCAACAGGAAGGTGACAGGCCCCAGGAGGAACAGTTGTTTGGGCTTTATTTTCTTTAACAGTTTTAGATTACAAAGTCCATACATATAAGGTGTTACCCAGGGCTCTTTAATAGGCTTATCAGTATACATCTGTCACCATGCTAATTTTAAAACAATGACATCATTCCCAAGAAAACTCCATTATCAATCCCTTCCTCTAAGCCCTAGGTGACTACCAGTCTCCCCTCTGTCTCCAGCTTTGACTATTTTAGAGTAGCACTGAGCCTGGCTTGGGCTTCTGAAACCTCAAAGCCCACCCCAGGGTGACACGTTTCTTCCAACAACGCCACACCACCCAGTAGTGCCACTCCCTGTGAGCCTACGGGGACCATTTCCATTCAAACCACCACAAGGCATAAAGACAGACTTATGAAGTTGTCCTGCTCAGCCAGCCAGAACCGCAAAGAACCTTTGCCCCCACCCTGAGGGTGACAGAAATGAAGCGGTGGCTCATGTGGGTGGAATCCCTGAAGTATGTTAATAGATTTCATCCCCCATCAGACAAACTGGATGAAAAAAGACCTCCTCTGGAGAGAAGGAGCTCCCCTTAAGTACTCCTCTGTTCTTGAGATAAACCTCTAGTCCCACTCCCAAGGGAACTGATCCTGGGAACTGAGGACATCTCACAAGTGTGACAGACAAGCTGTTAGAATTCTCCAACTTTGCTCTCCTCTCAGAATCTATCACAGACCACAGTATACAATGTTTAATTTTCTGGCTACCACGTACAAAATGGTAAAAGGAAATAGGCTTTAATAATTAAATACTAAAGAACAATAATTTAATTTTAATAACATATTTAACTTATCTGAAATACTCCCTCTTAGCTTATTGTCAATATAAAATGATGAACAGGGACTTAATGAGAAATTTAAACACAGCGAAGTGCTTCCCTTTCTCTTAGTATTAATCCCCTGAATCCCACTGTCCTATAACAACCGTGTTATCTTTATTTTATTGTCTTTTCTGAGACAAAGTCTCACGTATGTATCGCAGGCTGGCCTCACACTCCTCATTTGGCTGAGGGTGTCTTTGAACTTCTGATGCTCCTGCCTCTGCCTCCTGAGTGCTGGGAATACAGGTGTGTGCCGTCACGGCCACTTTATGTGCTGTTGGGGATTGAACACAGTGTATGTAAGGCAAGTCCCCTGCCAACTGAGCTCAATCCCACCTTATAGTCACTATTTCACATGTTCCTTCTAGCTAGTCAAATAAAGGGCCTTTGTTTGTTTTGTTTTGTTCTTCCTTCTGATTTCTCTTTTGGAGACAGAATGTCATCAGACAACAATTCCAGACTTGGTACTGCTGTAGTCAAAAGGTCACCTGTGCCACCCAGGGTCAAGGGTCCTGGTTGGCAAAGACTGAAAAAAAATAAAATCAAATTCTCAATTTTAACACATTTCAAGAGGACTGGATATGTAGCTCAGTGCTTGGCTAGAACAAAGACCTGGGTTTAGTCCCTGGCACTTCACAAATTGGGTATGGTGGTATACATCTTTAACCCCAGCATTTAAGAGGTTAAGGCAGGGTGACCAGAAGTTCGAGGTCATCCTTAGCTACCTAGTGAGTTTGAGGCCAACCTGGGCTCTGTGAAATCCTTGTTTAAAAGAAAAAAAAAAAAATTAAAGTTTCAATAATGGGTTGCTCTATCTCCCAAACAGCATGCATTTATTCACTCATGAACATTTATGCGTGGAGGGCGCAGCCATGAAGGGCCTCTGACTCTGGCAAGGGAGACAGGAATGGAACAGACCTTTAAAACTTCGGGTGAAAGTTCTGACTCAGAGATAAGCTGAGGAGAGGGAGCGAAGAGCCACCGCTCAGGGCTCTCACATTACATCCACCACCACCATTAGGTGCCTGACAGTCTCCTTCTGCGGCAGGTTCTGGGTCAGGAAACAGCCTGGTTAAAATGCAAATACCTCCTCAGGCAGAGAGAACACGGAATGCCTATTTCCATGCATTAGTTTTGAGACCAGATAATTTGTGCTACTTAGCAGAAAACAGAGCTGGAGGTATGGGGGGCGGGGGGTGAAGGTGGGGGGAGCTCTGAGACTCAGACACAAATGTGAACCAGTCTGATCTGGGTAGCTTCTGAAGGGGTCAAAGGTACAAAGGAGTACTGAAAGCAAACACAGGAGTGTCAGAAAGAGCAAGCAACACCCGACTCTGCACCCGGAGACGCCATGTCTTCTCTTACCCTCACACACAGTAGCACAGGGAGGGGTTTTCAAAGTGCGGCCAGAAGATCTAGGAGACCCAGGCCCTGCCGGACCTCCTTTCATACTTTGTGTTCTATAAAATGATCATATATCTTTGATACAGGAGTTACTGTCACTTGGGCTGGGGAGATAACTCAGTTGGTAAGGTGCTCAAAGACCTGAGTTCAGATCTCCAACTCCTAAGCAAAAGCTAGGTACAGGATGCATATCTGTAGTCAGGATGTAATGGGGGAGTGGAGGCAGGTGGGACAGGTGGTGTGTGGTTCAGCCTAGGGAATCCCAGGGTCAGTGAGAGACCCTGTCTTAAAAACTAAGGTGGACAATGTTGAGACACACCAGCCTCTGACCTCTACACACACACACACACACACACACACACACACACACACACACACAGAGAGAGAGAGAGAGAGAGAGAGAGAGAGAGAGAGAGAGACAGACAGACAGACAGAGAGAGAGAGAGATAGAGACAGAGAGTCAGATATAGAGAGAGACAACAGAGAGACACATACAAATAGAGACAGAGAGAGACAGAGAGAGACAGAGAGAGAGACAGAGTCAGAGAGAGACAGAAAGACAGAAAGAGACACACATAAATAGAGACAGAGATGGACAGACAGAGACAGAGTCAGAGAAAGAGACAGAGAGAAAGAGAGAATCACACACACACAAATAGAAAGAGACAGACAGAAAAACAGAGAGACAGAGAGAAAAACAGAGAGACAGAAAAACAGAGGGAGACACAGAGAGAAACACACACACACAGAGATACACAGAGAGAGACACACACAAAGACAGAGAGAGACAAGAGAGGGAGAGAGGAACTCCCCATGGAGGCTGATCATTCTGATAACACTCAACAAACCTGTGAGGTGGGTAAGAAATAAAAGCTCTTTTTATGTTAAGCCACTGAAATTTGGGGAGATTTTTGTTACTGTAGCATAACTAAACACTAGCTGACTGATACACCTTCTGAATCAACACTCCTGGAGAGAGAGCAGAGCCCTTGCACCCGATAGTTCTCCCCATAAGAACCTCATTCTTTAATAATATCCAAGCAAAGAAATAGATACTATCAGAGCCCTCCCAGAGTCATAGGCTTTCCAACCCCAGGCTCAACCAGCCTTGGCTGGGGAATGTTCGGAACAAAAATCGTGCCTACTGAACTTGTACAGACTTCTGCTTCTTCTCTCTGGACAGTTTAATAACAGCAACAACTGACAGCATTTGAATAGTATGACACATTGTCCGGAGCCGACTCACAGCCTGGTGGAGGCTGTGGGCAGGCAAGTGATGCTCACGTGGGATACTATTAAAGGGACTGCAGCATCTGTGGATGACGGTACCCGCAAAGAGCCCCACAGCCAATTCTCCGTGGATAACTATTGAGAACTCGTTTTCCACTGTGAGAAGTGAGACTTCCACCAGCCAGAAAGCAGAATGCTGGCTGCAAATCAACTGGACACTTAAGGGTTTCAGGTTTCAGGAGCTGGGGAGTGTTCTGTGTGAACAGGGATCTTAAGTCTCTACTCCATTACACCCCCAGAATTAAGGAAAGCCAGAGCTAGCTGGAGGTGGAAGCTTGTCAACAAATGTTCTCTTCCAAGGGAGCTCCAGGCCAGGCGCTGCAGGGGAGTTCCCATGCCTCTAAAGATTGTTACCCCATAGTTCCTGGATGAACAGGATGTCCCCTGAGTCCCCAATTTATATACTGAGACACAGTTGCCAATGCAGTTCTGTTAAAAAGTAGCATCTGTAGGAGGTGGTGAAGTCCCCAGGGACGAACCTTTATGATTAGGACTTCCTATGACTAGAAAGAGTTTCCACCTTTGAAGGTGACTCCTAGGACATGGAAGGGCAGAGGAAGGAAACAAGGACTAGTTGTGTGTCCTTCCATCCCTTCTACCATGTGTCCCCTCTCTAGGATATAAAAGCAGCACACCATCTGGAAAGCAAAGACAAACCCTCATCAGACCCCAAACCTACTAACGTGCTGGTCTTGGACTTCAGCCCCCTAGAACTATGAGAAATAAACTTTTTTTTCCAATATAGATTGTCCAGCCTCGTGTATTTTGTTACGGTAACTAAGGAATTCAGCAACGGGCTTCTTGTTAGTTTGACCAAACAAAAGGCCTTGCTAGGAGGGAGAAGGGAGTTCTATACAGAAAGACACTTTTTGTTCCAGAAGGGGATGTCGGTGTTGTTCACTGCGATTAACCATCTGTTTCCATAGATACAGCAGCCACCATGCCTCTTCCAAAAAGCAAATCTGAAATGAAACAATACCCTTCCCTCCCAGTGACTTTCCATTACTTCTAGGACAGTAACTCAATGCCTGACCAGGGCAGAGAAGGCCTTTTTGGAATAGTCCTGGAGGGAATACAAACACTTGTGTCTTTCTTCTGCTCTGGCTGTCAGACTCTTGAGCAAGTACACCCTGAGGAATTGGAGTTTTCCCTGGGAAACCTCAGACTGGGAGAAGGAAAAGGTTAAAGGCTCGTGCTAGCTAAAGGAGGAATCTGTATTCTAGAAAACACTTTTGACAATTTGACAAGCCCCTTATAGGAGCCAAGACAGTGGTGATGAGCTGGACCACGCTCAATCTGGGGCCACTTAAGTAGACTTACCCTCAATTTAGGGCTGAATCTAGAGGCCATAGGGATAGACCAGTCAATAAAATGCGTGCCTTGCAAGAATGAGGACCCAAGTGTGGACCCTCAGCATTGGGTAAATGCTGGGCATCTCTGTGCATGACCATAATCCCAGCACTGAGGAGGTAGAGCCCGGAGGAGCCTGTCTAGCAGTCTAATCAAACTGAGCTCCAAGTTCAGTGAGATCCTGTTTCAAGGAACAAATAGGGAGCCAGCAAGGTCAAGTGTGCTTTACTTACAAGCCTGACAACTTGAGTTCAATCCCCAGGAGCCACACGGGGAAGGAGAGACCCTGAGTACATTTTCCTCTGTCACATGTACATCATGACACACACACAAGCCCACACCCACACATGTGGTAGTTTAAATGACGATGTGCCCCATAGGTTCGTATGCTTGAATATTTGGTTCCCAGTTGGTGGAACTCTTTGGGAAGGGTTAGGGGGTGTGGCCTTGGAGGAGGTGTGTCACTGGTGGGTGGGCTCTGAGGTTTCAGAAAGACTCATGCCTTTCCAGTGGCTCTTTGCACCTGCTGCTTTCAGATCAAGATGTGAGCTCTCAGCTGCTGCTGATTCCATACCTTTGCTCTGCCACCATGGACGCTAACCCTCTGAAGCTAAATGCCCAAATAAACTCTCTTTAATAAGTTATTCGATCATGGTGTTTTATCACAGCAAGAGAAAAGTAAGACAACACACACACACACACACACACATCATATGCATACATAATAATAAAGATTAAAAATATAAGGGGACAAATATCAAGGAAAATACCCAAAGTCACTTTCTGTCTTCCACATACATATGCACTCATATATGCACACAACCACACAAACACATACATGTATGCTCACATGCACAAATACAAAGAGGAAAATAAGCTTAAATCTCATGTCAGGACCCCAGAGACAGACCTGAGGGATTACCAGGCCTCTTTGTGTGTCCTTCTCCTCACTGTAGCGACTATCTCTCCTTTTTCTACCTTTCATACCTGCTATTGAGGGTGGCCAGACCTGGCATGGTAGGGCTGCCAGGCTTCTCACTAACAGCTCTGGACAGTCTATGGCCACACCTCACCTCTCTAGTCTCTCTTCTTCTTTCCCTCCCAGTCCCCATGTATTACAGCTACTCAAATATGTCTACATTCCCCAGAAGTACCTCTTCACCTCTGGGTTCTTGTACCTCTTGTTTTCTCTATCTGGAACTTGTTGGACCAGGCTAACTCTGGGGCTCAGTCCACATATTACCTCTCGGACAACCACTTGCCCTCCAAAAAAAAAAAAAATCAATGGGGTGGGGTAGTCTTTGGGGGACTCAGCCAGCACTCTACTCCTCCACCATCCTCCTGATCATCACAGGTGGAGTCCCCCCCCCCACTTCAGTGCTCCCTTCTCTCCCAGTCTGAAACACTAGGGGTGGCCCACTCACGCTCAGCAGAAGCCCCCAGCCAAGGCTGTACCTGGCACATGGAGTGACGAACGAATAAGACTCTTAAAAGCTTTACCAGTGGTCCCTTGAGACTGCTTCAGGTTCTACCTGATGCTAATGGTTCTACCTTTCCCAGGAATTTACCAATCAGTTGTTTCTCCCCTCCCTACCTCCCCCTCTTCTCCATCTTTTCTCTTTTAGGATTCTTAGGGTCTTGGCCCCCCAGAAGAGCTCCCTTCATTGAATAACATCAGAGACTCACTACCTCAGCCCCATCTTGAACACGCTTTATATAGAAGGTTGTCAAATATCTGTGTCTGAGAATGTCATCAACTGTGGGAGGTAAGTTTCACTGTTCTTTAAAGTGGTAACTGGTAACATTTGTGAAGCCAAACACTAGACCTGTGGACAGAGGATAAGAACATTAGCCACTGACATCAATCTGGTCTACCATTCCCCAGGCAGGGTCTCCACAGCTCCCCAGGAGCTTCTCCTCCTTTCTAGGCCACAGCCCCTTCCCCTGTCCCCTCCTCCACAGCAGTCACTTCCTGTTGAAGGCACCTAAGCAGGCCTCCCAGAACAATAGGGCACTGTGCCTCTGAAGATCAGTTGAGGGATGATTGTCACACAGTTAACGATGCAGATGGTAAATGTGGATTTGGAGGTGGATGTCAATATTGAGTTGTCTGTCAGGTAAAGATTGGAGGCCTACATCTTGCAAGGAGAGCGGCTTCTGCCCGCAGGGCCCAACCTGGTTTTATAAACTTAAACTGCTTGTTGGAAAAATCACATGACTCTAGTGCAGCCTTGCCGGGGCAGGGATGGTGGAGGACGGTGGAGGTCAAAGACTTAGGAAGACCTGGCACTCCAGAAAACTCAATCCAGATCAGATGAGAAGGGGGGGGGGGGGGGGGGGGGGGGGTGGGCAGAGGAAGAGGACAGAACAGTAAATTCCTACAGAACATGGAGACCTCCAGAGGGTTTCCCTCTCTGCCCCATTTTCCTTCCTTCCCTCCCCATTGTCTTAGTCAGGGTTTCTATTCCTGAACAAACATCATGACTAAGAAGCAAATTGGGGAGGAAAGTGTTCATTCAGCTTACAATTCCACATCGGGGTTCATCAGCAAAGGAAGTCAGGACCGGAACTAACACAGGGCAGGAATTGGAGGCAGGATCTGATGCAGAGGCCATGGAGGGATGCTGCTTAATGACTTGTTCCCCCTGGCTTGCTCACCTTGCCTTTTTATAGAATCCAGGACCACCAGCCCAGTGATGGCACCACCCACAATGGGCTGCTCCTTCTTCCCTTGATCACTAATTGAGAAAAATGCCCTATAGTTGGATCTCATGGAGGCATTTCCCCAAGGGAGGCTCCTTTCTCTGTGATCCCTCTAGCTTATGTCAAGTTGACACACAAACCCAGCCAGTACACTCACTTTGGTACGTCTTTCTTCTAGTGACCCTGCACCTTGTGCTCTCGGAGATGGGAGAAGCCACGAGGACTGTGTCTACAGAGCAGCTAGCACCGTGCCTGGCACGTGGAAGGTTTTCACACGTATTAGTTATTGCTAAGTGTGGTAGTATATACCTGCAACTATACCACCGAACAGGCTGAGGCAGGATTGTGAATTTGAGGCAGTCTGGGTTACATGATCAGACTTGTCTTAAAACCATAGCAAACATCTTAACTATAATTCTTAATTTAAAAAATATAGCTCTATATGATGGGAGTGGTGTGGGTTTTTTTTTGTTGTTGTTTTGTTTTTGGTTTTTTTTTTTTTTTGCTTGTTTGTTTTTTATGTAGAATGTCCCATGAACATGCACCCATGTGCTGAAGCATTCCAGAAGGCATGCAGGAGTCAGAACTGCCCCCAACCAAGCCTCTGAGACCAAGGACCAGCTCTAGAGGCAGCTGGGCTGTGCAGCAGGATACAGGTGACTTCTCAGTACTTGAGTGGATCTTGGGAGCCATCTTACCACTGGAATGAAGTGAAAGGTGCTAGGCAATGTGTCACCCATCCATCTTGTAACTGGAAGTGTTGGGGTCACAGCCTGAACCCTACAAGTACAAACTTAGAACCCCTACCAAGCTAGGTTTGGCCACTCATTCACCGGGTGGTGGTGGTGGGGGGAGGCGGGGGAACAAGCGCTCTCATTTGCCTTCTGTCTTGGAGATAACACACCGTGACCAAAAGCAACTTAGGAGAGGAAAGGGTTCATTTTAGCTTATACTCCCAGCTACCAGTCTAGGGAAGTCAGGGCAGCAAACGAGTGGGAACCAGAGCAGAGACCGCAGAGGGCTGCTGCATCCCAGCTCACTCTGATTCGCTCCCTGGCGCATTCTCTGCTAGTTTTTTTTTACACAGCCCAGATCCACCTGCCTAGGGATATACCTGTCCACAGTGGGATGGGCCTTCCCACATCAATCTTCAGTCAAAACAACCCTTCAAAGACATGGCCACAGACCAGCCTGAAGAAGGCACGTCTTCGATTGAAATTCTTTCTCCCCACGCTTCTATCAAGTTGACGATAAACTTTAACCAGCACCGGAAGTCGGTGAAAAGCAGAGAAAGGAGATTTATTCCATGTGGTCACAGCGGGGAGAGGAACAAAAAGAGGGTAGTGTCTCCCTTCATCTACCTTGGAGTACTGACATGAGGTCTGGGTTTAAACAGAGGGTAAGAGGGATGGACAGTTAAGAAGCCCTGAACAAGGAAGGTGTGCTCCCAACCTTCATCGGCCTGCCTGTCTCAGCTCTAAGGTGGTCCCATAAATTATCTCAAATGTGTGAAACCTCTTGCCAAGAGGCAAGCTCCCCCACTGACTGGCTTCAGCTTTTCCTTTCTCTCAGCATGATGTAACTGGGGGGAAATTCTAATTCCTTAGGGAACTATCATTTAATAGTCTCAGAGCCAATGAAAGCACAACTTTCTCTCAGACACTTCACCCTTGCCAGAATCATTACAGCCTCTCACGTGTCTCATGTGCACGGCTTGATGCAGTGGCCCCACAAAGGGACCCCGGGTCACTGCTACCTCCTCACTCCTCTGTCAAGTTGTAGCCCAGGAGTGCCAGGTCAAGAGTCTTAACTGCATCTTCGCACCTTCTTTGGGAAGCCTGCTAGGGCAAGATATGGAGCGCAGACTCCCTTCAGAAAAATGGGGTCGGTGAGGAGACTGTGTCACCAAGCAGGTGTGCAATAGAGATGAACTAGGACATCCAGGGACACAGATTGGGGAAGGGGAAGACGATTGTGTGATAGTTAACCTTATCAACACATGTGTACTTGGAATTACCTAAGAAACACATTTCTGTCCAGGATAGTTCCCAGAAAGATTTAACTTTATCCCAGATACGGATAGCAGTGCTTAGGGTTTCCGACTAAGACAAAAGAGAAGGGGAGCTGAGCAGGGACCTCGATCTCTCTTGGCTTGCTGACTGTGGCTGTGCTATGATCAGCTGCCTCACGTTCCTACCTCAATCAAGGCCTTCCTGATGAAGTGTGCACCCTCAGACTGTGAGCCAAAAGGAACCCTGGCTCACCTGACAAAACCACAGTAGCTTTTGTCAAAAATTTTATCTCGGTGACAAGAAAGGCTCTGACGTGGCTGCTTCAGTTCTCTGCTTCTGCTCTGTTCTTCCTTCCTGTCCTTTCCTCCAAGTCTCCTCTCCCACTTGGCATACTGAGTTTCCAAGAGTTTCCTTCACAAATCACTAGATATATGGCTACCGAAAATAAAGGAATCTTTTCTTTCATGGTTCTGGAAGAACCCTCTAGCCCCCAACCTCTCTCTTAGCTTCTATGCCCAAAGCAAGCTGTGCCTTCCTTAGCTCACGGACGCATCCAGTCTCTGCTCTGTCTTCTCATGGACCTCTCCTTGGGTCTCCAAGCCACTTCCTCTCTTCCTATGCACAAGAATAAGCACGCAGGGCCACCTGAGATGCAGGGCCCTCTCTCCTCTAAAGCTCCACCCAGGTGAAGACATTTGCACACTCCTTTTCTGAACAAGGCCAGTCACTGAGGTTCTCACGTACATTTGGGGGCGAGGTGAGCACTTCACTCTCATTTCACTATCCACTGGGTTTTCTCTCTTCCTCCCACCCCTCCGCATTTTTCTTCCTCCCACCCTTCCCCCTTCATCTTCTCTTCTCCTCTTCAACCTATTTCTTTCATAAACTGCTTCTAGTTGTGGATCCCAGCAACACATGGTTCTAGAATTCTAGAGTTTTGACACTATAAAATTCTTTTTAAATTTTTATTCTTCGACTGAGTCAGTTTTTGTTGTTGTTGTTGTTGTTTTGTTTTGTTTTTGTATATAAGTTACAGATGGTTATGGTAAGAACAGAACTAGTCCAGAATGCCAACAGGTCGAGGGGAGAGAGCTAGCATGACCTGCTTTAGTGGAAAGCAAGGGAGTCTCTCAGAAGTGGTCTTGGCAGTCAGATGGTGCCGTTCCAGATCCACTGGGTTGAATTGCCAACAGTAGCACACAGCCAACAGCACGCCAGCCCCAGCATTCCTTCTGTCTGCCCTTGCGGCCTCTGTGCATGCACGAGCCAGTTTACTTGGACTTCTGCCTCCTCGTCTCTTACATTCCAGGGCTCATGTCATCCTGTACTTCAAGGAAGACTGCCCCTAAGACTGACACTGTAGCGTTCTTGTGAGGGCAGTTGTCAGTGGTCAAGACCAAGATCAGCTCCCATGTTGCCGAATGACCTGGTCCTATGGAGGCTGCAGTGTCTCCACAGACCCTCCTCTAAGTATATTGGTGTCTAGATGTGTCCTCTAGACATGCTGTCCTGTGGGCATGGGCAACAGGTACTGGTGGAACATTAAGATAACTCCACTTGGTTTCAGCAACTCTGTTCTTTCTCAGTGTTGAGTGCCAAGCAAGAGGCCTTGGTATTGTTGGGCCCTCTACACTTGTGAGGATCCCTCAGGGTTAAAAAGTAAAATCATTTTTCTACAGTGTACTTTTTAACATGTATCCCAGGAGATTCTTAGTTTTCATTTTGTCATTTGCAGTTTGTTGTTATTGTTCGTTGTTTATTTTGTGTCAGAAACTACTGTATTCAGGCTGACCTTGAACTTATTTTGTAATTAAGGAGAAACTTAAACTCTTGATCATCCAGTCTCTATTCTTCAAGTGCTGGGATTGTGTGTGTACACATGTGTGTGTGCATGTGTGTGCACACATGTATGTGTGCATGTGTATGTGTCTGTATGTGTGTCTGTGTGTGTGTCTCTGTATATCGCCCTGTCTGGCTCACTCCAGATGCTTCAGTATATAAGGAGAAATGTGGAGAACATCCTCACAGAGTTACAGTGTCTCTCCAGTATCCGGTGTTGTCCTGCTGCTTCCAACAGGCTGTCCTTCAATTACAGATTTCCACTGAGCTTCCACTCGCCTGGAGGGGAACGCAAGCAAATGCCTGGCAATAGGCCTGGAGGCAAGACCTAGCGGGTTTGGAATGTGGACCTGGTGCTGCGCAGAACCAAGCCATCAGTGCCCTAGGTCATGAGGCTGCCCTAGTGTCAGCCTCACAACCACACGGAAAGTGTAGGGAAAGCTATTCCCTCTCATGGGATCCTTTCAAAGATCAAAGGCAGTCAAGAAAGCAAGATGTGTTTATTGAGCACGTTCTTACTGAAAGCTTGGGTGGGTCATGCCGTCAGACCTCGGCATAGCAGATGACATCTGTGGCAGTGTGACTGGCAGGCAGGGCAGCCAGCTGTGTTCCAAGGCTCACCAAGGCTGCTTGGAGCCAGCCTCCACCCTTTGGTGAGCCCACTTGCAGAAAACTGAGATTCTTGGAGGAAC
The DNA here is from genome assembly GCA_019843815.1 of Montemys delectorum. Lineage (NCBI taxonomy): Eukaryota > Metazoa > Chordata > Mammalia > Rodentia > Muridae > Montemys > Montemys delectorum. The sequence continues at coordinate 7,301 of JADRCD010231515.1, read as the reverse complement.
ACGAATGAATGCAGCATGCTGGGGCTGCGTGCTGATGAATGCTGGGTTAGAGGCAGCAGCTAACTATCTAATCCGTCTTCTTCAAGGCAGGCCTAGTGGTGGTTTCTCTCTCCGCCTCTATTGCAGGAACTTCCACAAGTATTTCGAGAGATAATAGTAGCAAGGCTCCATTTAGTCAGAGCCCAGCTTCGAAGGCCATCTGCCACCATCCCCATCCCATCTCTCCTTCGCCACCACCTTTCCCGTTCCTGAGTCATTAAAAGCTCTTGTTTAACTTTTTAAAAATAGATTCTTAGTTTTTAGAACCAATTTTTGCATTCCCCGCAGAACTGAATCCAAAGCACGCAGATTCCCAGACGCCCTTCCCCCACACAGCCCAGCCTCCTTGTTCTCAATCCCCTCCCCGCTCCCCAGAGTAAACCCAGAGCTGGTAGTTGACAGCTGAACGGCTCTCTGGGTATGGACCAATGTGCACAGCCGTGATTCATTTTGGTTTTTCAGTACTACAGGGAGTGCCAGAGATGCATACAACACGAATCCCACGTCTCCTGATAAGACACAGGCACAAGGTCACAGTGCTCCTGATCCTGAACCCTAACCCCATCAGGCCTTGGAGTTTGCAGACTGGGAACGTAGGGAGCAAGAGGCTAGGTTCAAAATCATAGGACTACATCTGCTCATGTTACATTTGTATTTAAAAGATGCATATTTAAAAAATAATAATAATAAATGTTTGTATGTCTTTGTTCTCTCCAAATTTTTGGATCGAAATTTCGGTCTACGTGTGCCACTACTGAGAATGGAGACCCTTGGATGACTGGCTCTGCCCTCACCCCTACAGAGCGGACTTGTAAAGGACTTGGTCCCTTCATTTAATTCCGATTTCGCCACATGCTATCAAAGTCCTCCCTTCTGGAAGATATAGCCTTCCGTCACCATCTTAGATGCAAAACTGCCTTTATCAGACACTAAACTTGCTGGGATTCCATCTCGGAAGAAATACATCTTGTTTCTAAATTACCAGCCTCGGGTTTTTTGTTTGTTTGTTTGTTTTTTCGTTTTTTGTTTTTGTTATAGCAGCACCACATGTACCCAAGATAGAGTAAAAGTATTAAAGGCTAAAATGACCCGAAAACCATCGATATCAAAAGACCTGTGGAGTAGGAAGAGACGTCCCTACCTTCTGCTCAGCTCTGTTCTGTCTGAGGCAGGGTCTCACTACGTAGCCCAGGCTGACCTCAGACTTTCAGTCATTCTTCTGCTACACCCAGTACTGATGCTGAAATTTATACTCACAGAAATTTACCCGCAGAAATATGTATTCATGGGTATCAGATAGTGACAGAGAACTGCTGTTTGTTTACAGGTACTGAAAAATGCCCTAATGGACATTTTCTTAATTTTTTTAACTTGATAGTATGTATTATAAGTGTATGCGCATACATGTTCATTTACACTCACAGACACACAACATACACACACACACACACACACACACACAAACACGCACGCACGCGCGCTCTTGACTTTAGTTTTTGAGACAGGACCTCTTCTTACTGAACCTTGAGCTCATAGATTTTACACGACTGGCTGGCCCACAAGCCCTAGGGACACACTGGTCTCTGTACCCACAGTACTGCGACTGCAGACACTCTCAGTCCCACCAGGTCCCCATGCTTGTGCTTTAGACCCTCGCTGACTAAGCCGCCTGCACAGCCCCTAATCACAGCTTCTTCCGACATCATGACCGTGACTAGACCTTGGCACACCTATTGCAATGTCCTATGCTTCGTCTCAGCTCTGCTGCTCAAAGACTCATTCTTAAAGCATTACGGAGCTAACAATGGCTTCAGTATCCCCATCTGCAAAATGGGTTGAGGGTTGTCATCCACCTCCTTGTGGCCTCAACCCCCTGACAGGTTCAATTCCAAGGATATGTCTTCCCCTCTCCATTTATACCCCGGACTCAGAGCTTCCCGACTCAGGCTGATGGATGACTTCATGCTTTAGAAACACTGGGCTTCTGTTTACGTATCCCACTAACTTCTTTATTTTTAGAGACAAAGTTATTGATTTCCATTTAGCTTGTGGGCCACTCTGAGATTCTTATCTTCCTTTGCCAGAGAAGCTGGTCCCTGCTCAGCCAAGATCCAGAGACTACAAGGCTTCTGTATTAAATGCCTTTCGGATTCTTATCTCTCTGCTTTTTTTTTTTTTCCTCTGTGGAGGTTATTTTGTTAATTAGCCCCATTTATAATTTATTATTCAAAACAGCTATGGTCACTCCTACTCAAGACAGGAAAAAGAATTCCAATTCTAATTCCATAGAGCTTGCCCAACTTTGAAAGGCGTCTGTACACTCCAGTCACCCAAGACTAGTGCTGACAAGGTAGGCACCCATATTCCCAGTTCACAGGCTGAGTAATTGGGGTTATAAGAGAGCGAAAGGGACACTCAGCTGCGAATGACTAGGCACCCTTCACTCCTGTGACCCTGGGCAGGGCTGAGTCCCACCAGGCTTCAGAAACTGCTCTCACATCTAGATCCGTCCAGGACCACACTCCTCTACACTTGCAGAGCCTGGGTGAGCATCATCCCTGTCCCATTTTAGTCCACAATTCGGTCTAGCCTGGATGGGAGCTATCCAAAGGTGGACAACAGGAAGTGCCAGGCTGAACCACGGACAACAGGAAGTGCCATGCTGAACTGTGGACAACAGGAAGAAATGCTGCAGCAGTCCACTTAGCCGCCATGGCCCTCTCCAGCAGCTAAGGGCACCCCTGAGGTCACATCAGTTCCTTTTGTTAAGTTACCTTTCCTGTTGTTGTGATGAAATAGCGGAGCAAGATCAGCCAAAGGTGGGAAGGGTTTATTCTGGCTCAGGGCTCATGGGTCCTGCCCATCCTAATGGGGACAGGCAGGCCAGAGGGAGCATGAGGCTGCTGTTTGCACTGCATCTATAGTCAGGAACCAGAGAGAGGTGAGTACTAATACTCAGCCAGCTTTCGCCTTATTCAGAGCAAACCCCAGTCCATGGCATGGAGCTACCCAAAATTAAGGATTCTAATCTAAAGAATTCTGACAGACACACCTAGAGCCTCATCTCCCATGTGACTCTCAGTCCTGTCAAGGAGACAATGTTTCCTTTTATCCTTCTCCGTGTTCACATGACTTGGGTTCTGAGCTCTACCTGCCTCGTGGGTGATGACCCATCACCTCACTTGCTTTGCCCTGTCCTCACCCCTTTCTCTTCCAGAACTCGGGTCCTCACTGTTCTTTAAGAGATAAACTTGGCAGACTGCCTGGGTTTCTGCAGAACCTGGGGTAGGCTGCTTTCTCTTGGGTCATGGAGACATGGGTCGTGTTCAGCATGTTGTATCTCCAGCTGCAGCCACACCAAACCCTCAGTGTGGCCGGGGTCCATACCAGCTCCCCAAATGTTCTTCCCTTTAAAAAAAAAAAAAAGACTATTTGTGTTTTATTTTACTCATTTATTTTGTGTCTGTATTATGTGGACATACCCATGTCATAGCACACAAGTGAGATCAGAGGACAACTTGAGGGGAGTTGGTTCTCTCCTTCCATTATGTGGATTCAGGGGATTGAACTCATGTCATAAGTCTGGTGGCAGGGTCTACCACCTGGGAGCCCCACTCCCAACTCTTACGTGCATATGCATGCGTGTGTATATGTGTACATGTAGGTATACACCTATGTGAGGGTAAATGAGCAGCCATGTGCTCATGCATGTGGAGATCATAGAAAAGGCCTGGGTGTTATTCCTCAGGTGTCATCCACATTGTCTTTGAACCAGGGCTTGGAGCTTATCAAAGCAGGCTAAGAGGTTGACCAGAAGTCTTCAGATACCCTTTTTGTCTCCACCTCCCAAACACTAGGATTCTAACTAGGGCCCCTGTCTTAGGGTTTTACTGCTGTGAACAGACACCATGACCATGGCAACTCTCATAAGGACAACATTTTATTGGGGCTGACTTATAGGTTCAGAGGTTCAGTCCATTATCATCAAGACAGGAGCATGTCAGACATGGTGCAGGAAGAGCTGAGAGTTCAGTCTCTTCATCTGAAGGCTGTTAGGAGAAGGCTGACTTCCAGGCAGTTAGAATGGGGGTTTTAAAACCCAGGCCCATAGTGGCACATCTACTCCATCTAATAGTGCCACTCCTGGGGCCGGGCCTATTCAAATCACCACAGTCCCTATGACTGGCTTCCTTTTTTTATTTGGATTCTGGAGATAAAACTCAGGTCCCTGTGTTTAGGCAATAAGTGCTTTACTGACCGAGGCTTCTCCCTAGTCCTTCACCCATCTCATCCCTCCCACCTGCCCCTCCTCCCCATCCTACCCTGCCCTGCTGCATCTGCTTCTTGAGATCGAGCGTTGCACATCTCACAGTTACTTTCAGCTAGAGCACCTAAGCATGGTATTCCATTGTTTCAGAGCTTAATTTGAGACTCAGAGTGGAGCTGACTGTTCTGTGGGGAGAATGGGCCTTGGCACCGGTGCAGTCTTTTCCTGGCAGCTGACCTCAGGTGACACCATTACCACACAGTGTACCAATGATCGCTATGAAGCCTCAAGAGGGAGAGACAGCTGTCTCTCTCTCTCTATGATTCTCCCAAGAGTTTTCCTTTCCGCAAACTCAACTCAATGCCAGGCGCTGTGCACATTAAAATGCATGAGGGAGTCCCTCTCTGCCACATAAAGGTCCCTGGTGTGCCTTCTTGGGACTGCAGTGAGCCTGCACCTTGTATTTCCCAGGGGAGCCTTGCCTGTCTGCAGACAGACACACCGCTGAGCACTTGGAAAGTCACCTCCTGTTCCGAGTGTCCTCTGTTTGCCATTTTCATCCTGTACCAAGCATGTGCTGGTCAGGCTGCACGGTTTGTCTCTACACTCAAAAGTCTCCCTTTGAATAGGCGTGGGCATGCACTCTTGTAACCCCCGGCATTTTCAAGATAGATGCATAGAGTCTCCAGTTGCAGCCTGGCTTGGCTTATGTAGTAAGAACTTGTCTCAAAAACAAACACACAAACAAACAACAAAACAAAGAGAAGGGTTGGGGGTGTAGCTTGGCATGTGTAAGACACGCCCCCCTGCCCCCTCCCCCCGGACTGGCTACCAATGAACAAGCTCTTTCTTCTTGCTGCTTCTCCTACTGCTCCTGGCTTGTCATCCCAACTGTGTGACTCCCAGTTCTGTCCTCTCTCAGTTCTCTTTATCCTGATACCCGAATGGCTGACTCTCGTTTCCTTAAAGCCTTACTGCAAATATGATCTTATAAATAAGGCCCTACCTAATTATTGTGAGTACTGTGTGCGTCTTCATGTGTGTGCAGGGGTGTGCATATGTTTGTGCAGAGGCCAGAGGTCAACCATGGGCATTATTCCTCAGGAGCCATTCGCCTTGGGTTTTCAAGTCTCTTATTTGGCTTGGAAGTCACGGATTAACCTAGGTTTGCTGGCCAGTGAGTCTCAGAGATGCACCTGTTTCTACTTCCCTCAACTTTAACACTTGAAGTACAAATATGTGTCACCACAGCCAGCTTTTAATGGGCTCTGGGGGTCAAACTCAGAGTCCATGCTTGTAAGCCAAGTACTTGACCAACTGAGCTGATCTGGGGGCTTTTATGCACCATTTCTTAGGGCTAGGAAAAGGAAGCAGATAACTTCTTTCTCTAAAGAAAAGGTAAGTGGGACTATGAACTAGAAAGAGAGAGAGCCGTGACAAAGCCACAGCACAAAGGTATGACTCCAGTCTCCTCTCCTGCTGTTTTAATTACTTTTATATTGTTGTGACAAAATACCATGACCAAGGTAACTTAGAAAGTATTTCATTGGGTTTATGGTTCCAGAGGGTTAGAGTCCATGACAGCTGAGTGAAGGCGTGGTGGCAGGAACAGCTGAGAGCTCACAACTGAAACAGGAAGTAGATGACAGAGAGGCACACTGGGAATGAGGTTTGTCTTTTGAAATGTCAAAGCCTGACCCCAGTGCCACACCTCCTCTAACAAGACCACACCTCAGGCCGGGCAGTGGTGGCACACACCTTTAATCCCAGTACTTGGGAGGCAGAGGCAGGTAGATTTCTGAGTTCAAGGCCAGCCTGGTCTACAGAGTGAGTTCCAGGATAACCAGAGCTATACAGAGAAACCCTGTCTCGGGAAAAAAAAAGACCTATTCTGAATGTCCTCCCATATTCTGTGATGTCCGTGATGGACTGTATAGTCAAACTGTGAGCCACACTGGTCCCTCCCTAATTTGCTTCTCGTCAGGCATCTCATGACAGCATCAAGGAAAGGGAGTACAACTGGTTAAAAGAAGTCACATTTACAGCGTGAAACTTCCCAGCAGCAGAGGCTAGAAGGAATAAAGTCACCCACAGTCAGCCTCCTGACAGGAAATGTGCCTGGGCACCATGGAAACCAAATTCACTCAGAAAGGACCACACACCAAGCAACAGACGCCATCTTTAGCTGCTGTTTTATAGGGGTGCAGAAACACTCTCTGAAGGTTCTGTATTTTGACCTCTGACAGGAGCCTACAGCTAGACATTAAATCACAGCTCTGCAGAAAGACACCAAGTGTCACTGCCCCAGGGATGTCATTTGAGAAAGCTTCAAGCTCTGGATCCATAGAAGGGAGAAGTGGGCTGCAAATGGAAGGAATTTACACCAATTAGTACATTTTATAAACTCAAAATGAGGAGTTCAGGACCTTAGTGTGCAAATTAGTGCTCCAGGGCAATTACAGAGGAAAAAAAAAAAAACCCAAAAGGCCTCAATTCCATCAAATATCATCAACAATATGTCAAATAACACAAGATTTGTTTTTAAATGTTGAAGCAATTAAAATCCACTGTAGGAATTGTTGTTATTGTTTGATTGCTAAAGCAAATTAGGTTTCTAATAGAAAAGAGACAAACTTCTGATAAATAAAAACAATCTCCCAAACTAAGACACCCAAATGCCAGGCATGGCGGCTCATACTTGGGAGGTAAATATAGGAGGGTCAGGAGTTCAAAGCCAGTCTGAGCTACATGAGGCCTTGGGAGGTGAACATAGGAAGATCAGGAGTTCAAAGTTGTAGCCCGGGCTACATGACACATTGTCTCAAAACAAGAGGGTTGGAGAAATGGCTCAGCTGCCAGTAAACATGCTTGTTGCCAGACCTGACCCCTGAGTTTGATCTCATGGGACTCACCTGGTGAAAGAAGACTCTAGCAAATTCTCTACAAGCAGGAAGCAACCGGGGTAAGTTTCAGGGTGGGGTATGGGGTGTGGGAC